>CAIGQW010054249.1:0-17371 GCA_903798125.1 Danio choprae
TTAACAAATAATCGTTCATCTCTGGAACAGAATATCCCTCCGCACATCAGTAGTGATGACTTCATGAATTTCTTCAGTGATAAAATAGAAGGCTTCAGACAGAATAGAAGATGTTAAACTTTCTGCTCCACATTGTACCTCAGATTCATTAAACATTCCATTGAATCAATTTAATCTACAGTGCTTCAAAATGATAGAACAGGAAGAGCTAGATAAACGTATAAATGGTTCTAAACCAGCTACATGTATGTTGGACCCAATTCCAACTAAATTACTGAGAGTTGCTACCTGTAGTAGGAGAACCTCTTCTTAATGTTATTAACTCTTCTTTATCTTTAGGCCATGTTCCAAATCCTTTTAAGCTAGCTGTTATTAAGCCTATTATTAAGAAACCACAACTGGACCCCAGTAACTTAGCTAATTATAGGCCTATTTCAAATCTTCCATTTATGTCTAAAATACTAGAAAAAGTTGTTTCTGCCCAATTATGCTCCTTTCTGCAGATGAACAATGTTTTTGAAGTGTTTCAGTCAGGTTTCAGGCCTCATCACAGCACAGAAACCGCATTAGTGAAAATAACTAACGATCTACTCTTAGCTGCTGACCAAGGCTGCATCTCGTTATTAGTTTTACTTGATCTTAGTGCTGCATTTGATACTATCGACCACAATATCCTTATAGATCGCTTAAATTCTACAGGTGTCCAGGGACAGACTCTACAATGGTTTAAGCCATACTTAACTGACCGTTACCAGTTTGTCAATATAAATGGACAGCCTTCACAAACCAGGCCAGTAAAGTATGGGGTGCCTCAAGGGTCAGTTCTAGGCCCTTTGCTGTTTACAATATACATGCTACCCCTGGGAGACATTATTAGAAGACATGGGATCAGCTTCCACTGCTATGCAGATGATACCCAATTATATATTCCAACAAAACCTGATGAGACGTCTGAACTGTCTAAAATAACTGAATGTATTAAAGATATTAAAGACTGAACGACCAACAATTTTCTTAAACTCAGACAAAACAGAATTATTACTTATTGGGCCTAAATCCTGTACACAGCAGATCTCACAACTTGACCTACAATTAGAGGGATACAAAGTTGGCATTAGCTCTACTGTAAAAGATCTGGGCGTTATATTAGACAGCAATCTAATTCTTGAAAATCATATCTCCCATGTCACAAAAACGGCCTTCTTTCATCTGAGAAATATCGCTAAGTTACGAAATATGCTATCCATCTAGGCTGGATTACTGTAATGCTCTGTTCGCTGGTTGCCCAGCATCTTCTATTAATAAACTTCAGCTAGTACAAAATGCAGCTGCCAGAGTTCTTACCAGGTCTAGAAAATATGATCATATCGCCCCAATTTTATCCTCCTTACACTGGCTGCCTGTTAAGTTCCGTATTGATTACAAAATATTGCTTCTTACCTATAAAGCTTTAAATAATCTAGCTCCTGTTTATCTAACTAACCTTCTGTCTCGCTACAATCCAACCCGCTCTTTGAGATCTCAAAAAGCAGGGCTTCTGGTAGTACCCAGAATAGCAAAGTCGAGTAATGGAGGTCGAGCCTTCTCATTTATGGCTGCTAAACTCTGGAATAGCCTTCCTGATAATGTCCGAGGCTCAAACACACTCTCTCAATTTAAAACTAGATTTAAGACTTATGTTTTTAGTTAAGCATACACCCAATGCGTCGCATAACGGTATGATGTATTAGTGTACTCCTCCTGTCTTAATACACTAGCCATTGTGTTAGAAACTTTCATATGCTTTACATATTTGTTATATAACTGCTATTTTCATCTATAACAATCCATTTTCTTTCTGGTTTAAATACACTATGAACAGCAGCTACGCTAAATATTTTCTTTATTTTCTATTTCCACCTGGGGATACTCATCCCGAGGTCCCTACAGATTTGCAGCGCATAACGGTATGATGTATTAGTGTACTCCTCCTGTCTTAATACACCAGCCATTGTGTTAGAAACTCTCATATGCTTTACATATTTGTTATATAACTGCTGTTTTCATCTATAACAATCCATTTTCTTTCTGGTTTAAATACACTATGAACGTGTGTTCGCGGTGTGTGGCGGTGGATTTGCTCTTCAGTATTGAACTTTTAGCAGTGAAACTTAAACCACACTGAACTAAACTAAACTCTGAAATCTGGACTTTACTAAAACTTTGTTAAGCTGCTTTGACAAAATCTACATTGTAAAAAGCGCTATATAGATCAACTTGAATATTATTCTGGGAACATACTGCACAAGCCAACACAAACTGCTTGGTTTCTTGGGCCATAGATGGCCACCAAAATCGCTGTTGAATAGGCTGACAGGCTACTCTGGACGCATGACCCCACTGAAGGACTTCCGGTCTTAACCTAAATGGCACATATAAGTGACCCCCTGAACACACCTGCAGTGTTTCCCCTACTCACCCGGCCTCCCTCACCTGCCGTTTTATGTCTCATGGCTCTCTGCAATAACATAAAAGCAGAAGACATCAAAGGCAGAGGGTACCTGTTCTTAAGAGTGATGTCACTGAGACCTCTGTAGTCAATACAAGGATGCAGAGAGCCATCCTTCTATTCAACAAAGAAGAACCCAGCCCCAGCTGGGGGGGAAGAGGGGCAAATGAGGTCAGCTTTTAAAGACTCTTGAATGTATGTGTTCATGGCCTTTCCTTCAAGACTAGAAAGCGAATACAGCCAACCCTTGGGCAAAGAAGAGCCTGGGCAAAGAGGAGCTCAATGTCACAATTACATGGTCAGTGGGGAGGTAAGGATGTGGCCCGGGACTTGCTGAAGACCTGGCACAGATTGTGGTATTCCAACTGGACTCCAGGGTCTACAGTTTCTAAAACTTCCAGAAAAAGTGGAATGGGTGATGAAGGTGGTAAGACCATTCAGGCAGCGAACAGTGATCAGGGAGGAAAGAGGAATAGCTGGGATGCCCCAGGACTCAGCAGTGGTACTGTCCATAAAGTTGCCCTCTGCCCCAGAGTTGATCAGGGCACAGCAAGAATGGACAACATGAGCTGGAATGAGGCTGGGAGTGAGGTACGATGTGTAGGGGTTTCAGAACAAGGATATGTTCACACCAGGATCCCCTGGACTACTGGTGAGCTGGGTCTTTTAAAGGACACCGAACTGCCTGATGACCCGGCTTCCCACAGTACAGACACAAGCCCAGAGCCAGCCAATGCTGTTTCTCCTGGATAGTTAGTCGCAGATGTCCAAGCTCCATTGGCTCTTGGAGGAGTGTGGAAAAAACTAGAGACACTCTCCTCTGATGTTGATGGCAATGAAGGCGCCACTCAACACAAAGGGCAAGATCAACCAGGGCATCAAAGTTGGGAGGGAGATTGTGGATGGCAATCTCGTCCTGGATCTCGTCATCCAGACATCATCCTCTTCATCGCTTGAAGAGCTGCCTCATTCCAGGCACAGGCAGCTGCTATAATCCTGAATTGGATTGAGTACTCAACTGGGCCAAACGTGAAACCTCCTCATCAACCTGAGCTGACAAACTCAAGCTCAAACAGCTTAGTCATTTCCTCCCAAAAGTCACCAATAGTGGCACAGAAAGGGTCATATGCATACCACACTGTGGTGGCCCAGTCTCAGGCCCTGTCCTTAAGGAGGGTGATCACAAATGCCACTCTGGATTCCTCAGTGTTGGAGGCTGGAGAGCAAAGACAAGGGAGCACTGAGAGAGGAGGGACCAAAAGGAGCTGGGATCTCCATCATAGGGTGGTGAGTTATTCGCATGAGGCTCATGTTCAGGGTGGAGAGGAATGGCGGCCTGCCTGCCGGCTCTGGTAATCAACTGAAGCTCCTGTACTAGAGCATTTAGTTCAGCAACACGAGCCATCAAAAACTCTACCTCCTGTGAAGTGGCAGTTAACTGCATGACGTGTTGTCCCTGGAGAATGCATTGCTGTGTCACTGCATTTCTGACTTGGTCTGCAACTGCTGAATCCATTATGTTGTACAGACCATTCTGTCAGAAAAAAAAACACGGATTCAGTATGCAGGTGAAACAGATTTATTAAATCCTCAATGAAACCAAAAAACTAATTTTTGTCCCTCAATCTAAGGGACAGATATTCAAAGAAAAAAAACTGAATAGAAAGGTTTATTCAGACCATGGCAGACAAGGCCGGACAAGCAGTTCTGTGAAATGCAAACAAGGTGGCCGGCTTGTGGAATGAACAGCGCCCAAGCTTCACAGGTGGCATAGCAGGTGAAGGAAAGTGAGCAGACGTTGGAAAGCAAAGATCACCTGAGCAGTCTGATACCAAGTGATTGGTCTGACAAGGTAAAAGGGCAAAACGAAACCAAAACTAAGCTTCTTGAAGTCTATATACATGACAAGACACAACAGGACAATACACATGTCACACCCTCTGCACGTTCCATCAGCCCCAGTCACCATTCACAGTCACCATCCACCACACACCGCGAACACACACCTGCACCTGTAATCACACAGACTTGCAACGGCAATCACCCACTCACTACATAAGCTCACCTCATTCATTCACTCACCGGCTGGAATCAACCAGGGATGGTCATCTCTTCCTCTTGCATCTTCCTGTATACACCTATGCTCTCATCTGCTCTTCTGTGCATTGTCGAGACAAACTCCTGTGATCTGTTTACTCGCCAAACTAAGGGAAGTGACTCTTGTGTTTACGTTAAACATTGTGTGTTGTCACCACCACTGTGTGTACACGTATTCACCACCAGCACTATTGAGTGTGAAGACTTCACTTGTGTTTTAATAAACACCACGAACACTAACTCCCTGTCCTCTCTTCCTTGTGTGACTGTGACAAGACTCCAGACCAGCAAAATACTCCCGGTTCATGCATGGAAGCGAACGCTACCACTTCCGGGATCGCTACGGACCCGTTCGCTGAAATGGCGAATGTGACCCAACAAGCTCTTCCCTCCGCACCATTGGGTGCCAACGCCTACCCTCCTTCTGTGACCAATTCACCCCTCTCTCGTCCAATGAGTTACGCTGGCGAGCCCAGCACCTGTGCAGGTTTTGCACTCCAATGTTCGCTATACATTGAAGCCAACACTCAGCTATTCCCGTACGAAATCACAAAAGTCGCCTTCATGATTTCTCTCCTCACTGGTAGAGCGCTCCAATGGGCGGATGCCCTCTGGAACACCCGCAATCCAGTATTGAACTCATTCCACACCTTCACCCAGCACTTCAAGGAAGTGTTCGGGATTGCACTTATTAAGCTCATTACGCTCAGCCAAAAAGACCTCACCATCCACGAGTACACTTTGCACTTCCGCACCCTAGCGGCCAGCAGCGGGTGAAACCTGGTAGCGCTGTTACCCGCCTATCACAAGAGACTGAAGTCCAGTATTCGCCAACACATGGTGATTTACGATGACGGTGCGGACCTGGAAGTAATTATTAAAAAGGCTATCAGTGCCTCTCAACATCTCGCTGCCTGTGTCACTACCGTGGCGAACTCTTGTGCACCTACGTATCGTCATCCCTCACCGCCACCTCCTGCTGTCGATGAACCCATGATCACCGATAAGTATCATATCACCGCAACAGAGCGACATCGACGAGTACAGAACAGGCCCTGCCTGCACTGTGGAGAAGCCTCCCATCTCCTCTCCGGCTATCCAGTTTGTCTGCCTCGTCCAATGGTGAGTGCATTCTCCATCATCCCTTCTGTCTCTAACATACCCCACATCAAAGCATCCCTAATCGTCAATTCTTGCACTTTTCCCATTAATGTCCTGGTGGACTCCGGAGCGGCAGGGAACTTCATCTCCTCCAACTTCATCACCAAACACCGCATACCCACTGTATTGAACGAAACCCGGTACCAGATATACACCATCCAGGACTCACCATTGGGCGACGGCAAAATTATTCGACAAACTCGCCAGGTGACACTCCTAACTCCTCCTCAACATAGGGAGAAGATCATTCTGTTGGTCCCACCCAGGGCCAATGTAGATGTGGTTCTGGGCCGACCCTGGTTAATCCAGCACCAACCCACCATCAACTGGAGCACCGGAGAGATACTGGAGTGGAGCGAATCCTGTGTGGATCACACCCCTCAGCCTTCCATACCCAAGCCCACACCAACCCAACCATCTCTCCCTCTCCAGACTGCCATAGTGGAAAACATGACGACAGACCTCATCCAACCTACCTACCACATCCAACCTACCTACCACTCCTTCCTCAACGTATTCAGCAAGGAACAGGCCACACGACTACCACCTCACCGGCCCTGTGATTGTAGTATCGACCTGCTGCCCAATGCCAAATTACCGCACGGACGCATCTACCCGCTTTCCCGTCCTGAGCACGAGGCCCTGGAGAGCTACATCCAGGAGGCCCTTTACCAAGGGTTCATGAGGCCCTCTACATCACCTGCCGCATTGAGCTTCTTCTTCATCTCCAAAAAGGATGGAGGACTCAGGCGTGTATCGATTACCGGGTGCTGAATGAGGCCACGGTCAAATTCGCTTACCCGCTACCACTCATGCCAGCAGCTCTTGAGGAGCTCCGGGAGGCATGGGTCTTCAGCAAACTGGACCTCCGTAGCGCCTACAACCTGATCTGTATCCGAGAGGGAGACGAGTGGAAGACCGCCTTCATTACCCCAACTGGCCACTATGAGTACCAGATGATGCCCTACGGACTAGCTAACAGTCCCTCTGTGTTCCAGAATTACATGAACGAAATCTTCTGAGACCTTCTTCATCAATCTGTCATCGTCTACATAGACGACATTCTAATATACTCTCGCAACATACAAGACCACTGTACTCATGTGTGCCAGGTACTACATCGCCTCAGAGAGCACCAGCTCAATTTCAAGGCAGAGAAGTGCAAGTTCCACTGCTCCACCATCTCCTTCCTCGGGTACGTGATCTCCACTGCGGGGGTTCAGATGGAGACCGCCAAGGTGGAGGACGTGGCCAACTGGAAGGAACCCCAAACCGTCAAAGAGCTCCAGAGATTCTTAGGATTTGCCAATCACTACTGACAGTTAATCAAGAACTACAGTCTCCTCTCTGCCCCTTTGTCTTCCCTCCTTAAAGGCGGACGGCGCACCATCTCCTGGAGCTCTGACGCTCGCCACGCCTTTACGCTCCTCAAGAGCAGATTCACCTCAGCACCCATCCTCAAGCACCCCGATCCTACACGGCCCTTCGTAGTAGAAATCGATGCGAAGTTCCCGCGGTAGATCACTGGTACCAGGAGAGCGAGAGGGTGTGGGACTCAGCTCACGTCCATCTCCAGGAAGCAGTTCAGAGGCACACCGACGCCGCCAATCGCCGTAGGTTATCTAACCCTGATTACCACCCTGGAGACAAAGTATGGCTCTCGACTAAGAATATTCGCCTCTGACTGCCCTGCAAGAAGCTGAGTCCCCACTACATAGGGCCATACACCATCCACTCACAAATAAACCCCATCACATACCGCCTCAACCTACCTCCACACTCCTGTATTTCCTCAGCCTTTCACGTATCCCTACTCAAGCCGTACACTGACCCTGTTTCTCCTCCTTCCACAGAACCAGAACCGCCTCCCCCTCCAGCACAACCCGAGATCCTGGGAGAGAACATCTACCGAGTCCAGGAGATTCTCGACTCCCGGCGGCGGGACGGCTGCATCCAGTACCTCATTTACTGGGAGGGATTTGGCCCCGAGGAGAGGTCATGGACCCCCTGCGATGACATCTTAGACCCTACTCTTCTCGAGGAGTTCCACCATCAACACCCTAATCACCCAGCTCCCCGAGGCCAAGGTCGTCCCTGCCGCCTGTCACACACACTGCAAACACACACCTGCACCTGTAATCACACACACCTGCAACGGCAATCACCCGCTCACTACATAAGCTCACCTCATTCATTCACTCACCGGCTGGAATCAACCAGGGATGGTCATCTCTTCCTCTTGCATCTTCCTGTATACACCTATGCTCTCATCTGCTCTTCTGTGCATTGTCGAGACAAACTCCTGTGATCTGTTTACTCGCCAAACTAAGGGAAGTGACTCTTGTGTTTACGTTAAACATTGTGTGTTGTCACCACCACTGTGTGTACACGTATTCACCACCAGCACTATTGAGTGTGAAGACTTCACTTGTGTTTTAATAAACACCACGAACACTAACTCCCTGTCCTCTCTTCCTCGTGTGACCGTGACAACACAGGTCTAGAGCAAGTGACCCAATAAACACAGAAGACAGTCTGACAAAAGACAAGTGCTGCGTCCCAATTCGCATACTTATACTATGCCCTAAAAGTATGTAATTTTTTTTGTGAAGGAACAGTATATTAACAGAAAAGTATGCAAGCTTTGGGACACACTACTTCCTCGTTAACAGATTGTTATGTTGCTTAGTTATGAGCCCTGTCAATCATCCATACATCATCCACATTTCTTTCATATTTAATTACCTACCTTACTGGAGAAGCAACAGCAGGATAATCTGCTATCCACAAGTCTTTCATGCAGAGAAATCTCCTCAGGTGTTTGGATAGTTATTCATTCAGAAGGTAATGTCCAAACATGAATTTATACATGTTCACGTTGTTGTTGCAGATAAAATATAACACGGAAAACACGATTTAAATATTTTCCAGTGGGCTAGATATTAATAGTCATACAAACATCTTTACCGAAGCCTCACTACTTGACGGTTGGTCTTGCGCATCCACCATGTTTGTAGTTTATTTACACTTTTCATCTATGTTTATAGTTGTAATCAAACTCATGTGCAACATACAATGTATTGTGGGCAATATCAGTATGGACGGTTCTACACTTTAAATTTTTACCGGAAAAAGTAAACCATCCGGGAACCTTTGGCATACTCTTTTCAACATACTATGATTTGGTACATACTAATTCTATTTTCAAGTACTATTTAGGATGGATAGTATGCGAATTGGGACGCAGCAATGGAGACAAGTGGCAACTAAATAGGGTAGAAAATCAAGGAGGTACTGGTGACAATAAGCATCGCTAATGAAATAATGAATTGGACAACAAAAAGGTGGGGAAAAAAGTAGACTGACAGTGGAGTAGTCACCTAACAAGTGTGATGACAACAATTTGTGCTTTGTCAGAATCAAAATCAGAATGGGTTTTATTGCCAAGTGTGCTTACACACACAAGGAATTTGTTTTGGCTACAGAAGCTTCCAGTGTACATAAAGTGACAACACGAAATAAATATGAAAAAGACAACAAACATTAAACAGCGATGCGATCAGTCAAAAAGCTCTGGATGATGATTTGTATGTACAGATTTGTTATAAATATACAAGTTATAAGTTGCTGTGTACAACTGTGAAGAGAAAGTATTGCACTGTAAATTGTTATAAGGTGCTGTGTACAAATGCGTATGAGAAAGTATTGCACGTTTATTGCACAGTAGGGCAATATTTAACTGTTCATGAGGTAGATGGCCTGAGGAAAGAAACTTTTCCTGTGTCTGGCTGTTTTTGTGCTTGGTGTTCTGTAACGCCGACCAGACAGTAACAATTCAAACAGGAAGTGCGCTGGGTGTGAGGGGTCCAGAGTGATTTTGTAAGCCCTTTTACTCACTCTGGAAGAGTACAGTTCTTGAAGTGTTGGAAGGGTAGTGCCAGTGATTCGTTCAGCTGTCCGGACTATTCGCTGTAGTTTGCAGAGGTCGGTTTTGGCAGCTGAGCCGAACCAGGCGGTATTTGAAGTGCAGAGGATGGATTGGATGACAGCTGAGTAGAACTGTACGAGCAACTCCTGGGGCAGGTTGAACTTCCTCAGCTGACGAAGGAAGTACAGTCTCTGCTGGGCTTTCTTTACAATAGAGTCTATGTGAATAGTCTATGTGGGGGTGGGGGGGGGATGGCTGGAGGTGTTGATGGCACTAAACAATATTTGTTTAATATTTATTAATATTTGTGTCCTTTCCATGTGCCCTCTTGTTTTCTTCCCCTTATTTCTTTCTTTATACTTTTGTTATAGTTCTTACATTTGATTAATAATTCCCTTATTATTGATATTATTGTTATCTCTATACGGTTTGTACAAACAATAACTCTGTTTTATTTGTATATACTGTAATTTTTGTTGTTATTACAATAAATAAATAATTGATTACGCAATGTGATTACGCAATTAATGTCATAATGACTGCAGCAAACTACAAGGCCCATGTTTAACTTGATGGCCCCATTTTTAACTCCACCCCTACCTGCACTCGACTAATCTAGTTGATCGCTGGCTGCAGCCATGGTTCATATCAACACACCTAATGTGTAGTTGCTGCAGAGTCACATTATTCTGCCCTCATGGTTCGTGACTGTGCTCCAGTAGACAGATAGCAAACATTTAGAATAAAGTCCCAAGGCGTACTTGGTAATTATCTTTTACTGTAAAACTGAAAATAAAGTATATACACTGTATAAATACACAATACAACAAAACATAAAAGGCAATTATTCGGTTTGATGAGTCAACTTTGTACTCTAATTCTCCACTTCTCCTTCAAGTGTTTGTTTTCACATCAAACATAGTCAAGTAATGTCACTTGATACATTCAAAGCTTCATTACAGTGTGATTAACATCAATTACTTAGTCAAATGTTTTTCAGAACTAAACTATTGAAAGATCGCATTTCTAAGCCACGCTGTGTCCTCATTCACTCTCTTTCGTTTTCTGAACATATCCGGACATCCGCGCTTCCGCCTAGCAATCGCAATTTCGCAAAAGTCCCAAAAGAAATAATTCACAATAATCCAAATAAATTAATGAAATAATATACAAAAAAATACTATTTACATTTCTATGGGCAGCACACTCTCTGCATGGTATAATGAAATTATGCCATTACTTCTTGACCGTAACCCTTTTTTGTCTGCTTTTAGAGTCTTTCAGTAATGTCTCTAACTCTCAGGACAACTGAGAACAACTATTTCAGAGGCAGGCCTTGTAAAGAATTTAGTGGTTCCTTGTTCAACGATTTTTAGTTCCACTTTCTGAACCAATTTGTCAGCACTTGGAATAGTTTTTATGACAAGTCTAATAGGCAAGCAGTTTCTTGGTCCTTGACTTTCTTTCAGAAGCACAACATCACCAACTTTCACATTTGTTTTTGCATCAGGCCACTTTTTACGATTCTGCAGTGTTGACAAATATTCTCTTCACTATCTTTTCCAGACACTGCACTTGTTTCCACTGTTTTGTGTGGAGAATAGTTATGTCAAAATCTCCCTCAGTGACCACACTCCATGGGCTAAACACATCAATTCCCACATTAGTAAAAGGTGGTTCAGTCGACAGTCTATCTGCAGGCAAATTTGCCATCATTTGAGTCTGTAATCTTCCTCTCAGCTTGCGACAGTTAACACAGCTGTGAATGAGACTGGAAACAAGATGTTTGCTCCCTATTATCCAGAATCCAGCAGCTCTGATGGGTCTGTCAGTAAAATGACGTCCCTGGTGCGCTACTTGGTTGTGAAAATGTCTTACCAGGAGGGTGGTGCATGGAATAATGAGAGGATGCTTTTCTTTTTGAGACAGGTCTGATAATGATATGCGACCTCCTACTCTCAGCAAACCTTCATCATTTACTGGATTTAACTTTTTGAGGTGGCTTTAATTTGGAAGGACCACTCCATTTTTAAGGCACTCAAACTCTTCCATAAATATTTCTTGTTGCACACAGCATATGATTGTATACTTTGCTTGTGTCAACTCACTTATGCTACAGAATTTACTGCAGCGATGCCAACCTTTGCAACATGTCTCATTTGTTTTACCACAGTAAGATCATGCAATATGGATGAGTTGAGCTATTGCCTTGCAAAGACTTTTCCAGCTTGAGAACCTTTTAAATCTGTGAAACTCAACTGAGATACAGAAATCTTTGTTGCAATAACTGATATGTCAGGTCGAATTTCAGAATCAGGTTCCACCAATTCAAATGTCTCTGTCAACTCTTGGACATCTCTCTGAAGTAGAAATTGTAGTCCAGAAAACCAACATGTGTCCTGTAATTGTTCTGCTGGTACAGCTTTGGTGGCAAGATCTGCTGGGATATTGTTGGTATGCACATAATACCACTGGTCAGGATGTGTTGACTTTCTTATCCTTGCATCCCTATTTGCTACATATACGTAGAATATCTTACTGACATTATGGATACATCCTAACACTATCCTGCTGTCTGTAAAGAACTTCACTGAGTCTATCTCTTCATCAATCTCATCTCTGATCATTTCGTACATTTCTACTGCTAGCACAGCTGCGCATAATTCTAAGCGAGGAATTGTGTGAGCTGGACGAGGTGCTAACTTTGCTTTTCCCATGACAAATCCAACTTGGAATTGATTAATTGCTGTCTTCTACTCTAATGTAAACTACTGCTCCTATTGCGACTGTGGAGGCATCTGAGAAGAAGTACAGTTCTTTCTTTTGTGTGTCAGACAACGAAACGGGTACATATTTCCTCTTGATCTGTAATTGTTCCAGTTTTGTTAAAGAACATCTCCATTCATTCCACTCTGCTTATCTTTCTATAGAGAGAGGTGCATCCCAGTCACTTTGTTCAGAAGAAAGTTCTCTGAGTAGCACTTTTCCTCGCACTATAACTGGAGCTAGAAATCCAAGTGGATCGTATAGGCTGTTAGAAGTGGATAGAACACCCCTTCTTGTAAAGGGCTTCTCCTCTTGATTCATATGGAAGTTAAAGCTATCAGTTTCCAAGTTCCAGGTGAGGCCAAGGCTGTGTTGGACAGGCAAACTATTAACTCATAGATCCAAGTCTTTCAAGTCTTTGGCATGATCCTCCTTGGGAAATGCTTCCACAACAGTTTTACTGTTGAATGCAATTTTATGTAATCTAAGATTTGACACTGCAAACAACTTTTGTGTGTTTCTGAAAAGATCGATGGCTTCCTCGGAAGTGGAGACTAAAGTTAGTCCATCGTCCACATAGAAACTTCTTACTACAAAGTTCTTCGCATCAGAGCCATGCTCATTTTCTCCTTGCAGAGCGGCATGTCGCATACATTAAACTGCCACAGCAGGTGAAGGGCTATTGCCAAATACATGGACCTTTATTCTATATTCGGTTATCCCTTTGTCTAGGTCGTTGTCTTCATACCACAAAAACCTTAAGAAATCCCTGTGGTCCTCACGCACGACATAACAATAAAACATCTGCCGTCACTGCAATGCTTTCCTTTCGGAACCTCATAAAAACACCAAGGAGTGTGTTGTTTAGATCAGGTCCACTGAGTAATGCCTTGTTAAGGGACATTCCTTCAAACTCTGCGCTCGAATCAAACACAACCCTGATTTGATCAGGTTTTTGTGGGTGGTACACACCAAACATGGGAAGGTACCAGTGCTCTTTTTTTGTCATCTTCAGGAGTGGCATGCTCTGCATGGTTGTTGTCAAAAAGTTTTTGCATGAATTCAATGAACTGATGTTTCATCCCTGATCTCTATTATCGAGACCTTGGGGAACGAAAGAGTAATGGTGTGACCCAGCTATTTGCAGAATCCTGGAATACATCACTGTCCATGATTTCTATGAAAGCTCTATCCTCCACAGATAACCCAGGCTTGTCATCATCTGGTGTTCTCTGGAAGACTGCACAGCCTAAGTTATAAATTTTCCTTATATCTGCTATTCCATCTAGATCTGGTAAAATAGTAGTGTCTTGCTTTGGCATTCCACAAACACAATCCTTTATCTGTTTTGGGCATGGTGTGAAATATGACACACGACCATTACTGAGAACATGTGTTCGATAAACATTCACACTCAAAGGTCGATGCGCTGTTCCCAGGCATATTTCACCAACTATCACCCATCCAAGATCCAGTCGCTGTGCATATGGAGCATCGTTAGGTCAGTTTATTTGCTCTCTAACTTTGTGCACCCTCAGGATGTCGCTTCCTAAAAGCAAGAGGATGGAAGCATCAGGATCAACAGCAGGAATCTGATTAGCAACTTGCCTGAGGTGAGGATAATGTCGAGCCACTTCTGGAGAGGGAATCTCTGTTCTTTCGTCTGGTAGCATATCACACGCTATCAATGTTGGCAGTTTTGTATGCCCATCTAAAGATTCTACCACAAAGTTGGTGGCTCTTCGTCCAAAAGTCTGATTCATGCCAGCACAGGTTTTAATAGTGTATGGAGTGAAGACAGCGTACACCTTAATAGCTTTCTCTCTTCTATCCTCAGGATATACAGTCACCAGACAAATTTTGGAACATGATCTTCCATGACCAAATTCGCCACATATCTCAGGCTGCTCCCCGCATTGGTCTTTCTCTTTGACAGACTTTTCTGTAGTTAAGACTGTTTAATCTGGGTGCAAAGCTGAAACATGTTGTTCGCTGTTACATTCAGAGCATTTTATTGGTACTTTGCAGTTTTTTGCAATTTGTTTGTTCGAGTCACAACATCTGAAGCAGATAAAATTTTCTTTCAGAAAAGATCTGCGCTCTTCTAATGATTTCTCTCTAAAGGCTTTACATTTCTTTATAGGATGATGCTTGCGGTGAATAGGACATTGCCTATCAAGATTTTCAATATGTTTCTGAGGCTGTTCAGACTGCAGGTCTAATGTTGGAGATGCCACCTCTGTTCGATGTACATTTACAGTGTTCCTCCCACTGTATTTGTGTCCAGTTCTGCTTGTTGTTGACAGGTGACTTGAGGGGAATAAAAAACTGGGATTATTCCGTATCTTAGCTTGACTTCTCACAAACCGTGAGAAAAAAGCAAAAGGTGGGAAAGCTACTTGATAGTCTTCCTTATATTTAGACCCCTGAACAATCCATTTGTCTTGAAGATTTATGGGCAATTTCTCCACTATAGGATTAACCCCACGTGGAGTGTCAAGATATGCAAGACCTGGAAGGAACCCATCAGCCTTTGCACACTCCAGTTCAAGAAGTATATCGCCTAATTCTTGCAATTTGTGGTTTTCCTTGTTTGACAGTTTTGGTATATTCTCAATTTTCTTGAGAAGTTCATTTTCAATCACTTCTGGTGCTCCATAGCACTGCCAAGCCATTATAATTGCTGTAGTTGCATTGAGATCATACACAGATCTTATTATTTTTACTTGTTCTGAGGAATCTTTTCCTAACCACTTTACCATCAAATCCAACTCCTCTCTTGCTGTTAGATTCAATTCTCTACAACACGAGTAACAAAAGAAGCTTTCCATGCCCAATAGTTTTCTGGGCAATCATCATATTTCAGAAGACCAGAACTAACAATTTCACGTCTGATCAGGTACTTAGTTAGATCTGATGTCACTTGTGTCTCTGGTACATACTGAGAAGAATGATGAAATTATGTTTGCTTCACATCTTTCTCATCTACTGCTTCATTCTTAACTGGATAATTCTTTTGATTTGTGTAATGCTGGTTGTCTACATCTACATGAGTTTGTACCAGCAGGGCAGGGTCAACTTTAGATGCAACTGAAAGTAATGGAGTCTTAACACTGGTTTCATATGTCCCAGCATTAAATGGGAGTTCTGAGAATGATACTTTTGAGTGCTGATATACATACTCACAAGTACGCTGAGTAGCATTCATTGGTGATAAGTCAGAAACTTCTTCTATATATAGCACTCCATTTTCAAGCTCTTCATCTGCTTCCTCGTACGCTGCTGCTTCGGCTGAAGCAACTGCTGCTGCACGTTCAACCTTTAAGATGTGTAAACTTGCATCCAAATCTGCTTTTTGCTTTAGCATACTTGCTTCTAGATCTGCTTTTTGTTTCATCATACTTGCTTCTTTTTCAGCATATGCAATTTGAGCACCTGCTGCAACTGCTTTAGCTCTGGCTCTTATAGCTGCTGAACTTGTGCTGGATTTTTTTGATGATGACCTGGAGGATTGAGATCGTCTCTCTATCTGCTGAAGAGACTCCATGGTCGTCTTCACTTGTTCCCTGTCTTCTTTTGTTTCATCACTTGATCCTTGTTGTTGCTCCATTGTGAGCTGCACTTTATCTTCAGGAGAAGGTAATCTCTTGGATGGAACTTTGTTAAGCTTAGTCTGCAGTGGTGATGACTTTTTACTATTCTGCCCTCATGGTTTATGACTGTGCTCTATTAGACAGATAGCAAACATTTAGAATAAAGTCCCAAGGCAGACTTTTCTTGGTAATTATCCTTTACTGTAAAACTGAAAATAAAGAAAATACACTGTATAAATACACAATACAAGAAAACATAAAATGCAATTATTCGGTTTGATGAGTCAACTTTGTACTCTTATTCTCCAGTTCTCCTTCAAGTGTTTGTATTCACATCAAACATAGTCAAGTAATGTCACTTGATACATTCATAGCTTCATTACAGTGTGATTAACATCATAAATTACTTAGTCAAATGTTTTTCAGAACTAAATTCAATTCAATTCAATTCAAGTTTATTTATATAGCGCTTTTTACAATGTAGATTGTGTCAAAGCAGCTTAACATGTTTAGTAAAGTCCAAATTTCAGAGTTTAGTTCAGATTAGTTCAGTTCAGTTCAGTGTGGTTTAAGTTTCACCACTAGAAAGTTCAAATACTGAAGAGCAAATCCACTGAAGCGCAGCTCCACAAGTCTCGATCCAAGCAAGCCAGTGGCAACAGTGGCGAGGAAAAAACTTCACCAATTGATGAAGTAAAGGAAAAAAAAAATTATTGAAGCAACTCCTTCAGGATTCTTATATAAACATGTGGCTCATCAGACTGGTCGTGGTGGTGGAGTTGCATCAATCTTTAATGATGGTCTTAACGATAATCAGAGAAACGGACTTATGTTTAAATCATTTGAAGTATTGGCACTTAATGTTACGCTTCCGGATATTAGGAAAAAATCTATGTTATCTCTCGCTTTAATCACCATATATGGACCCCCAGGACCCTATGTCAATTTTCTAAAAGAGTTTTCTGATTTTAATTCTGACGTACTAGTTAAAACTGATAAAATACTAATTGTAGGAGACTTTAACATACACATAGATGACGCTAACGATACATTAGGGCTCGCATTTACCAATTTACTACAATCACTTGGGATAAAGCAAAATGTTGTTGGTCCAACCCATCGCTTAAATCATACATTAGATCTAATTTTGTCCCATGGAATTGAGGTCATTGATGTAGATACTATACCACAAAGCGATGACATAACAGACCACGATCTCTTATTATATAAGCTGTGTTTACCTGAATTTAGCAGATCTGCACAGATATATCGTCCTGGTAGAACTATCGTCCCATCCACTAAAGACGAATTTACAAATAACTTACCTGATCTTTCTAC
>CAIGQW010054259.1:3203-13647 GCA_903798125.1 Danio choprae
TAAAACTAGCCTAGAGCGACATTTGTGGTTAAAACTAGCCTAGAGCGACATTTGTGGTTAAAACTAGCCTAGAGCGCCGTCTGTGGTTAAAACTAGCCTAGAGCGCCGTCTGTGGTTAAAACTAGCCTAGAGCGCCGTCTGTGGTTAAAACTAGCCTAGAGCGCTCTATGCTGTTTAAAAACTAGCCTGGAGCATCATCTGTGGTTGAAACTAGCCTAGAGCGCCGTCTGCGGTTAAAACTAGCCTGGAGCGCTCTATGCTGTTTAAAAACTAGCCTAGAGCGCCGTCTGTGGTTAAAGCTAGCCTAGAGCGCCGTCTGCGGTTAAAACTAGCCTGGAGCGCTCTATGCTGTTTAAAAACTAGCCTGGAGCACCATCTGTGGTTGAAACTAGCCTAGAGCGCCGTCTGCGGTCAAAACTAGCCTGGAGCGCTCTACGCTGTTTAAAAACTAGCCTGGAGCGTCATCTGTGGTTGAAACTAGCCTAGAGCGCCGTCTGTGGTTAAAGCTAGCCTAGAGTGCTGTCTGTGGTTAAAACTAGCCTAGAGCGCCGTCTGTGGTTAAAGCTAGCCTAGAGTGCCGTCTGTGGTTAAAACTAGCCTAGAGCGCCGTCTGCGGTTAAAACTAGCCTGGAGCGCACTATGCTGTTTAAAAACTAGCCTGGAGCGCCATCTGTGGTTGAAACTAGCCTTGAGCGAAATCTGCGGTTAAAACTAGCCTAGAGTGTCATCTTCGATTTAAAACTAGCCTAGAGCGCCATCTGTGGTTAAAACTAGCCTAGAGTGCCGTCTGTGGTTAAGCTAAGCTCAGAATGATTTCAGAGAAAGTCGCGATGCGTATGGATAATCTCCGAAGCGATCCAGGAATGGATTCTCATCAGTTGTATCCTCACAGCTGTAGTTGTTTGTATGTTTGCAGTACTTTATACTTCATTACGATCATGACTCGAGGGGCCTTTTCTATCATCTGTGTTCTGTACACCAGCAAACTCACTGTCTGTAAAGCATCTTTTTTAAAACCTTTTATCTTCGAAACACTGTCTGTCTCACACACACACACACACACACACACACACACACACACACACACGACCGATCAAATGTGAGCTTTTATATGAAATGCAAAAACATGAATGTGTGCCAAATGTTGAATCTGTGCCTGGCGGCCGGCACTCCTGTCGGTCCAATCTCTATCGGCCTCGGACAACCAATGAACTTTACCCGTCTACCTTTGGCTCATTGTAGACTCCACATGTTGTACATAAGTCATTCTCCTTTTATACGCGCGTGAACGTCAGCGAAACAGGATGGTGGGATGATGTAGGTGGTTGTTATTTCCAGAACTGAGCATTTCCTTTTTTTAGGCCTGATGCATGCACGTGGGCGACGCAGTTTTGTACCTTTTTGTTTTGTTTTTTTAACTTTATATCATTTTGTATGAAAGTTAAGCTAATCTGTTAACATTTTCCCTTTTAAAGCGGTTTGTTGTAAAGAGATTTGTAGGTTTGTTTTGGTTATTGTGTGAAAAAGCTTTTTTGCAATGGATAATTTTAGTACTAAACATGTCTCAGCCTTCTGTTTTTTAAATAAATGATCTACTCTGAGGAGTTTGACACGAGTGTATTTGATGGTATAGTGTTGGTCGAGTTGGAGATCTGCTGTATGTGGATGTAGTTGTATGGCTCTAAGCCTTTTTTTATGAGTAATGTTTTTGGACATCATGTTTTGTGGACCCCATATACCAGCAGTTCAGTTTTCAAAAGATATTTTAATATTTAAGAGTTGTAAAGCTGCGATTTAAAGGTGCTGTACAATGGATCTATAACTGCAGGTTTATTATGTTTATATACAGGGGCGGACTGGCCATAGGGAGCACTGGGACATTTCCTGGTGGCCTGACGGTCAATCGTGAATCTGGCCTGCCAAACCTCAGACCACACCACACCCCCCCCCCAGCTCTTCATATACCAATCGCCCCCCGCACACCTCTCCTCCTATCGCCTGTCCACCCATCACCAAAACTAGTATTCACCACCCGCTCACCCATCTGACCACCTCCCCTCACTCTGAATGACTGTAATCTCGCCTGGGCTGATAAAACGTTCATCTATGTGAAGTTGACCAATCAGGAGGATAAACTCACTGAACCACAAGCGCTGTATGATGTGTCATGCATGACAGGGGCATCAGAAATGATAGTTTACAGCGGACTAGGCTTTATAATTCAAAAGTGGGAATATCTGTGTAATGTTCAGTGACATCATTACACGCGTGGTTCATGACACATCTTTTGTGTCCCACATGTTTAAGTAGATGACAGATTGTGAAATCCTTTAATTCGGAGAGGATCATGTGCAGATGACTGACCACGGCTGCTCTCGCATCAACAATCACACCACCAACCAATCAGTTGAATTCTACTGCACATAAATAGCTTACTCACCTTACCTCAGGCATCTTCTTTGAAGAATCTCCCCGTCCACTCTGCTTCCTCCCCCTATTTTTATCTTTCAGGACCTACCTGAGCTCCGACTCAGTGCTCTCTCCTGGCACAGCATGCCAAATACGCCTTTACATTATCAGAATTCTTGAAATGCAAATGAGCTGGTTTTCCCCGCCCACCATTCTCCCATGTGTCCGTTTCTCCTGCATCACGTCAGATAAACAGCAGTGAGGAACCGAGACAGACACGAGTAAAGCAGAAGATCCAGTTTATGGGTCAGAAATACCAAGTAGGTTTATTTGATGCATTTGTGGTGGTTTATTCAAGCCTTTCTGAAGCCAAGAGTCACACAAATGTCATTACAAAGTTCACAGCACACACACACACACACACACATTTGCTGAAACTATACAGCTGTTGTGATTCCTGTGGTTATGAATTACATATCGAGTCCACACATTGATCCTGTGGGCCAACCTGACCTCCCACCGGTGCCATACCCACACCTCCAGCTTCTCGACGATGGACGTCCAGCTTCTCCAGCCTCCGGCGCCTAGACTGCAACTCCACACAGGAAGTTTGGCCAGAAGAATAATGATCGTGCCCAACAGAGCCTGGTTTCTCTCTAGGTTTTTTTTGCCTTCACTTCGTCAATTGATGAAGTTTTTTTTTCCTCGCCGCTGTCGCCACTGGCCTGCTCGGATCAGGACTTGTGGAGCTGCGCTTCAGTGGATTTGCTCTTCAGTGTTGGAACTTTCAGCAGTGAAACCACACTGAACTGAACTAAACTGATCACAGAGAGCTGAACAGATCTTTTAACCCCAGTTTCTTTGCAAATCCTGTCCTGTGGGCATGTTTATACTTGTTACTATCGAGACGTGTTAATACGCGACTGTCAATCAATTTGGTGGGCGGAGAAAACCGCACTCCTACGTCACGTAGCGATGGGCCTACTGCGATTTGGATCCTATTTTGACGTCAGGAAGAGAGACTTGTGTTTACATCACTCCAATACGACACAGTTCTGTTCAAACAGCTTCCCAAAGTTGATTTTGCATCATAGGTGCCCTTTAAAATGACCCTGATGTTTGCCAGCAACATTTAGTGCAACAAAGGAACCTGTTGTGAATACCAGAAGTGCTGTACACATCAGACGCCACACTCACATCAGACGCCACATCAGACGCCACAATGCTATGATTACGCATAATAATGGACATTATTTATTCATTTCCCCTTTGAAAGTCTGTTCAGAATATGTCGAACGCGTATAGTTCCCCCACCTCGCTAGGCCTCGTTCATCACAAGCCAGGAGGAAGCGTGTGACGCAAGGAAACACATGTTCTTCCGCTTTTTTTAAAGCCTTTTTTATTATCGGTGAAACAGTTGTAGGCTGCAGTTCCAGATAAGGTGAACTCCAGAAGGTCTGAACATCAAGCTGACTCTAGTCGATGAGCTTAAGAGAAATGAGTCTAAATACAGTTGTTCTCATGTGTATCATATGCATCCATCAAGGTAAGTGACGCTTTTCACTCATATATCCTAATATAATGTCGAGTTTGTTGCGCTGATGTTAGATAGTTTGGTGATTTGGGTGAGATTATAGGAGAGTTTGTAGCTTTAACATCTCTTTCTGTCAAAGACGAGCAAACATTCTGAACTGAACAGGAAACTGGGTGTTACTCCATTCAACGTTAGCATGTAGAGCTGGGTGGATCGCTTATGATCAGTTATTGATTACAAATTACATGACAAAAGTAGGGGTGGCGCAGTGGGTAGGGCTGTCTCCTCACAGCAAGAAGGTCGCTGGTTTCGAGCCTCGGCTGGGTCAGTTGGTGTGGCATTCACAGTTTGCATGTTCTCCTCGTGTTCGCTTGGGTTTCCCCCACAAGTCCAAACACATGCGCTATAGGTGAATTGAGTAAGCTAAATTGTCCGTAGTGTATGTGTGTGAATAAGAGTGTATGAGTGTTTCTCAGTGATGGGTTGCGGCTGGAAGGGCATCCGCTGCGTAAAACGTGCTGAATAAGTTGGCGGTTCATTCCGCTGTGGCAACCCCAGATTAATAAAGGGACTAAGCTGAAAAGAAAATGAACGAATGACAAAAGTAGCTGTCAGAAAACTGTCAATCTCTTAAATTATACAATTATGGTCTCATAACGGGACTTTTGGATTACTTTTATGCTAGTGTTAATTTGGTCCCTTTGGCCCAAATAGGTCACGTTACAAGCTAAAAAAAGCTTTGAATTTCTTCTTTATGCCACTCTTTGAATGGATCAGCGGATCAAAAGTTATTAAACATTTAAGAATAATACTTGGCGGCACGGTGGCTCAGTGGTTAGCACTGTCGCCTCACAGCAAGAAGGTCGCTGGATCGAGTCCCGGCTGGGCCAGTTGGCATTTCTGGGTGGAGTTTGCATGTTCTCTAAATGTTGCTGTGGGTTTCCTCCGGGTGCTCCGGTTTCCCCCACAGTCCAAAGAGATGCGGTATAGGTGAATTGGGTGAACTAAATTGCCATAGTGTATGGATGTTTCCCAGTGTTGGGTTGTGGCTGGTAAAACATATGCCGAAATAGTTGGTGGTTCATTCCGCTGTGGCGACACCTGATAAATAAGGGACTAAGCTGAAGAAAAATGAATAAATGAATGAATGAAGAATAATACTTCATTTAGCATTGAGAGTGTGTCTAGGCCTTTAAGGGTTAATAAAGGTTGATAAAGTTAATGTAATCCATAATGTAACTGTTGTCCGATTAGTAGTTTAGTCTAATTACAAGCACAGATTACATGTAATTCATTATTACCCTGCAGCGTTGGGTGACGTTACTTTTTAAAAGTAATATATAACAATCTTAAGTCACATTTTTTAAGTAACTACTAAATGTGGCGCTTCCCAGCAGGCACATAACATCATATGACGATGATCTTTAGTTCTGTTTTGGTTGCAACGTCTGGTGCCCAAAATTTAACGTCGATTTGTTGTCCAATACCAACGTCAGCTGACATCTAAAACCGACGTCAGCTGGTGTTGATATTTGGTTGGATTTAGGCTGTGACATTAACTAACCAAAATTCAACATCAGCTTAACGTCATGATATGACATCCATACAACGTCAAAGTCTAACATCAGTGGATGTTTATCTTGGTTGGTTTTATGTTGTGTGATCATCTCGATGTTGGAGTCTGACCGCAAACTGATGTTGGGTTCTGACGTCAACCCGATGTTGATATACAACCAAAATTCAAAGTTAGTCTAATGTTGGAGTCCAACGTCAGTTTAACGTCTGTGTGACGTCCGGTGTCTGCCGAGTTATTATTAATGTGTTATTCCTGCAGGGGGGATTTCTCCTCATCTCAGCTGTGTTTAAGATCACTTTTAAAGACTACTTTTCCCAACAGAGCTACCTAGATCCTTTACAGCATATTTTCACAGACTAATTGCTTATTCATTTGTTTTGTGTGTAGTGTTCGGAAGTGAGGAACGTGTCACTTTTTACCAGGGCCAGTCAGCGGTCTTGAAAACTGGATCGGACAAACCTTGGAACTTCAACAGAGTTCAGTGGTCCATTTATAAAAACACAACATTCATCGCGAAGCTAAGCGACAAAAACGTTACAATATTCGATTTTTGGAGGTATCGGGGTCGACTTGATCTCAACGACTCTACGGGAGATTTAACGATCAATAACGTCAATATGGACGACAGCATGACATACACTGTGGACCTGGTCAATGTTGATGGTACTCGGCCACAACATAAAGTTCATCTCACAGTAAAAGGTAAATCAGAGATGTTTTAGTTAGCCTTAAAGACACGGTTTACGCAAAAATGAAAATTCTGTCATCGTTTACTCTCTCAACTCGCTCCAAACGTTTTGCTGAGTTTCTTTCTTCTGTTGATCACAAAGAAAGCTGGAGAAACGGCCACTGACGTCAAAAGTATTTATAAAAGTGTGAATAAATGGTAAAGAAATGTACATTTTTGTTCTGAACTGTCCCTTTAAGAGTGGTACACTGTTTATTAAAGGTGACCTATTATGCCTCCTTTTTACAAGATGTAAAATAAATCTCTGATGTCCCTCAAGTATGTGTAGTAAGTTTCAGCTCAAAATACCACGCAAATAATGTTTTATAACATTTAGGCTTTGATCCTAATAGTGCCGTTTTGGTGACTGTTGCTTTAAATTGAGTTGAGCTTGTGCTCTTTTCAAAAGAGGGCGGAGCTATAAATGCCTATGTGTCAGCATAGTGGCAGATTTAAAACTCTAATGGCAGACGGCTGCTTCTCACTCAGGGGTGTTTATGCTAATGAGGGAGAGATGGTCACTAGTGGGCGGGGCTTTCCCCGTACAAATGGAGAATGTCAATCAAAGTGTTTTGTTTTGATCAAGTCTGATTATAAAAAATATAATTAATTAATGTGTGTTGTTAGAGGCTGGATATATTCACCACAAAGGTGTGTTTAAACCCTTTATAAAAGTGATTTTTGCATAACAGGACCTCTTTAAAGTTTTCCTGTCCATCAGATTGACTGATTGATTGATATGTATGTGTTCAATCCACAGAAAAACTCCAGAAACCAGAAATCCACAAAGTGCTTCATTCCCTCAGCGACGGACAGTGCCGCGTGGCCCTTAATTGCTCTGTGACTGGCCAAAATGTGATTTTGTCCTGGACACCTCATGGATATTTCAACGGATCGTATATTTCAGGAAACCTGAACTCTGTGAACCCGCTCTCGGTTGTCTTCATCTCGTTCAGCAGTACTGGATACGTGACGTTCACCTGCACCGCGTCCAGTGGAGAGCAGACGGAGAGCAGAGGGATGACGGTGGGATGTTCAGGTGAGTCTCAACAACACAGCGGAAAAACACTGATGAGATTTCACTTCTTTAGAGAGCAGTTCATATGGGCTTTCCAAAAATAATTCACTAATAAATGCGCATGTTTTTTGTATTCATACGCACATTTAAACGTCCAACAGTTGTGTATGAGCATGGGTTTGTTCTTAAACTCTGGCTGCGTCAAAAATCACATGCTTCCATATTATATAGTATGGTAAAAACAATATGCGAGCCGAGTAGTATATCCAAAATCATAGAATTGGAAAAACAGTATGCGAGAAGTACTCGGATGATCTTCTGCTTCTTGCAAGATTCTTAAATGTGCAGCTAGCCGGCAGCTAGCTCTCTACAACTCTCACATGGTCGCCCACTGAAGCTAAGCAGGGCTGCGCCTGGTCAGTACCTGGATGGGAGACCACATGGGAAAGCTTGTATGTTGCCGGAAGTGGTGTTAGTGGGACCGGCAGGGGGCGCTCAATCTGCAGTCTGTGTGGGTCCTAAAGCCCCAGTATAGTGATGGGGACTCTATACTGCTCAGTGTGCGCCGTCTTTTAGGGTCCTTATCGAGGTCCTGACTCTCTGTGGTCGTTAAAAATCCCAGGATGTCCTTCGAAAAGGAGTAGGGGTTTAACCCGGCATCCTGGCCAAATTTGTCCTCTGTCCATCATGGCCTCCTAACCATCCCCATATCATAATTGGCTTCATTACGCTGTCTGCTCTCCACCAATCAGATGGTGTGTGGTGCACAATATGGCAGCCATCGCGTCATCCAGGTGGATGCTGCACACTGGTGGTGGATGAGGAGATTCCCCCCAATGTGTAAAGCGCTTTGAGTATCCAGAAAAGCGCTATATAGATGTAAGGAGTTATAGTTATTTATTATTATTATTATTTAATTAATTAATTATGAATTATCCGATGGATTCATGAATGAGAGTGAAGCGACGCAACTAACCACTGAGCCACCCGAGGGATGAATTTGGAGAGGATCACGTGCTTATGATTGCTGCGGCTGGTCCCGCATTATCCAATTCATGATTCACCAATCAGACGATTCCTAAGCCACTATAAATACCCTAAGTTCCATATCACAGCCATCTTCATTTTGAAGAATCCCCCTTCCACCCCTACTCCTCCTCCTTTCCTAGATGGGTGGCACGGTGGCCCAGTGGTTAGCACTGTTGCCTCACAGCAAAAGCGTCACTGGTTCTAGTCCTTACCAAGCCAGCCGACGTGTGGAGTTTACACGTTCTCCCCGTGCTCACGTGGGTTTCCTCCGGATTCACCGGTTTCCTCCCACCGTCCAAAAACATGCAACTCAAGTTAATTGACTAATCCAAATCAGCATCATAGACATGCTCCTAGTAAGTAGTCATCTCAAGAGCAATCACTATCTGTTCATTAGCTACTACAGCAGGGGAGTTCTCAAGA
Source organism: Danio choprae (assembly GCA_903798125.1). Lineage (NCBI taxonomy): Eukaryota > Metazoa > Chordata > Actinopteri > Cypriniformes > Danionidae > Danio > Danio choprae. The sequence goes on from CAIGQW010054259.1 coordinate 11,920, forward strand.
TCTACCTGAGCTCAAACTCCCCTCTCGCCTTGCAAACGGGAGGGAGCCCCGGGCTCGAGGATCTATGAGCTCAGGGCCCTCTCCCGGGACAGCATGCCAAACACGCTTTATAACCAATCATCAGCTAAGTGTGAACTCTTGAAATTAAAAAGTTTCGAAGTAGCATGAGAGTGTCAAATAGCATGTGGCCTGCTCTTTAAATGTCCTCATCAAAACTATAGTCAACGTTAGAAGTGGATCAGTCAGAGTTGTCCTAACACACATTCTTGTATTAGGACAATTGTGAATAACTGTTTTTGATCCACTTCAAATGTTGACTACTGTTTGTGCATGTGTGAACTGTAAAAACAATGAATGCAATAGAAAGTGCATGCTGTGCTGGGAGTAAAGAGCGTTGTTCTGATATTCATATAAAGATATTCTGTTCTAGAAACCCCTCAGAAGTGTGAAGTCTGCGATCCCTGCAGCACCAGCGGTTTCTGTGTGCTGTGCTATATTGTGTTGATGCCTCTGCTTGTTGCTGCACTTGTATACACATGTAAACATAAAGGTAACAAATATATATTGTAGTTAATTTTACAATACAGGTTTTGTTTATTGTATATGACTCATATTTTCTTTATCAAATGTAATTTGTGTTTTCTAGAACAAATAAAAGGTTTCTGCATCAATGGCCCCGTTCAGGTCATCCAGAATCTTTGGCAACGTCCGAGTGTACAGTAACATATTTATTTATCAGTGGAGTGCAGAGCTTCTGCTGGATGTGGTACAAAAGAGAGAAAAGCCCCTTGTGCGAGATTTACCATGATATGTAGATGCTGCTTTGTTAGTCTGACCTCATTGTATTGTTTGAACTGTGTGTTGTACGTCCATTATAACCACTTTTAAGGGACAGTTCACCCACAAATGAACATTCGGTCATCCTTTACTCACTTTTATATGGGTTCCAGACCCATATAAGTTTTTTTTGTTGTGCTGAAATTAAGATATCTCAGGAATGTCGGTAACCAAACAAATCTCACTACCCATTTATTCACATTAATAAGTGTTTATTTTCCTAACTATTCAGATTGTTCAGAATATTCAGATTGTTGTATTGGCAGTGTTTTTCCACTTTATAGTTATATCATTTCTAGACATTTGTTTATTACTCTGTACAGTGTCTATTTGTTACCATCAGTTATTACACGGCTGTCTGGAATACTCCGTTCTGATTGGTCAGTTTTGACATTCCAAGTTATGTTATTCTCAGATGACAACCGCTAAATAACACAGAGTCATCCAGGAGAATCATCTTGACCGTCTGTGAGTTCTTACATATACTTACATCCACATTCATATGAATCTGCTGTTTGACGCCATCTAGTGTCTGAATAATGCGCAGGTTAGTGTATACTCCATCAGCTGTTTTCAGTCTGTCAGCTTTGTGTTTTTGACGGTTTGTCTCCATCTGGTGTCTGAATAATGCACAGGTTAGTGTATACTCCATCAGCTGTTTTCAGTCTGTCAGCTTTGTGTTTTTGACTGCTTGCCGCCATCTTGTGTCTGAATAATGAACAGGTTAGTGTATACTCCATCAGCTGTTTACATCACTGTCAGCTTTGTGTTTTTGACTGTTTGGCGCCATCTTGTGTCTGAATAATGTGCAGGTTAGTGTATACTCCATCAGCTGTTTTAGTTTCTGTCAGCTTTGTGTTTTTGACGGTTTGTCTCCATCTGGTGTCTGAA
>CAIGQW010054302.1:0-15135 GCA_903798125.1 Danio choprae
AGATTAATAAAGGGACTAAGCCGAAAAGAAAATGAATGAATGAATATCATATCGTATGAGCCATAAAAGCCTGAAGTAGGAAATGATACTCAAAATTCTTCATATTTTGTCTGAAGATTGAATAAACTGTTCTTGTTCCTCTTTTGTAAGTCTCATTGGATAAAAACAATGTCTGGTAAACGCATAAATGATGAACTCTGTCCCTTCTGGCGTATCCCTAATATAAACTAAAGTATTTTTCAGGGATTCATTCAGTCACTGCAAAGCCACACATGCTTCTGATTAATTTATTTGCCGACGGGAACAATGGCTGTCTTTCCCAGCTCATTTATACATGTGTGCATTGAGTCGCAGCACACAGAAGATAGAGAGCATGTGTGAGTGATCAAGATCTCAGTTTCCTAACAAAAAGCTTTCAGAAAGCTGCAGTCGCTTCTTACAAATAGCAAGCCCAGAGCGATCTGTCATCCTCAGATGAACCCGCTGCCTTCAGTGTTCACAGTTTCTGCTCGGCTCTGAATTTCAAAGACGCACCAGCAAGAGTAAAAGAGAAACGCAATGGTTAGATCCCAGTGAATCAGATCTGGGGTGCTAGGCGCCATGCTAGCCCATGCTAGGCGATCTCTCTGCTGAGGTTAACAAGTCCTATTTCTCTCAATTGTTGTTCACACATTTGCTAAATTTGTCATTTGTGTTAGCGAGCACTTCTTTGCTGGGATAGTCCATCCACCTCATAGTTGTTGCATATCAAGGTGCTGATTAGACCGTATGATTATTGCACAGGTGTGCCTTAGGCTGGCCACAATAAACTGTGCAATTTTAGGGCCTTTTTACACCTGGTTAGCGAACAGATCCCAGTGAATCAGATCTGTTTTTGGTCCCTCCGCTGAGGTTAACCAATCTGAATGAAGCTATTAGTGAAGTTACAGCCAAGAAACAGTCTAGAAAGGGAATGAAAAAGTCTGTGGCTTTTTGAGCATATAGAAGGTAATGAGTCACCGCACAGCACATGAACGTGCGCAATATACTGACACTAAGGAGATTAAACTTCATTCATTCATTTTCATTTCGGCTTAGTCCCTTTATTAATCTGGGGTCGCCACAGCGGAATGAACCGCCAACTTATCCAGCATATGTTTTACACAGCGGATGCCCTTCCAGCTGCAACCCATCACTGGGAATTATCCATACACTCTCATTCACACTCATACACTACGGACAATTTAGCTTACCCAATTCACCTATACCGCATGTCTTTGGACTTGTGGGGAAAAACAGAGCACCCGGAGGAAACCCACGCCAACACGGGGAGAACATGCAAACTCCACACAGAAATGCCAACTGACCCAGCCGAGGCTCGATCCAGCGACCTTCTTGCTGTGAGGCGATTGTGCTACCCACTGCGCCACCGTGAGGCCCGAGATTAAACTTGAATAATCATAATTGTTTTTTGTTTTTATGTGTGCACAAATAATTCTCATAGTATGGTAATATTCTGATTTAATCACTATATGCGTGTAGTCTGATTCGAGGATGTTTTGGGTATTTTTCTGGACTTTGAACAAGTCTAAATATATGGAGCTCTCAGATTTCATCTAAAAATCATCATCTTGTTTGCGAGGCCTTTTCTTTTTCTGGATTGCTTTTGAAAACATTATCGGTTGGGTTTAGAGAAGTGGATGGGCGCAGGTCAATCGGTGCTTTTGAAAACACTAACAGTTGGGTTTAGGGAAGGAAAAGGGGCGGTCAGTCGATCGGTCAGTCAATCAGTCGACAGCGGCCTCTGGTGGATTTACGTGAGCACAGCAGGCACGAATGGCTCTCGCGAGAGAAATTTGAGATCTCAAAAAGCGTACACAGCGTCTGGTGGACTCAAACAACAACTCTGCTCTCCAGTAATGTACTGTATATAGCGGTACGTTTTCAGAATGAGCCTTGGTTGGTTATACAGGAATGGATTAGTATGATGGTGTGTACACAGTGACAGAGTTGTTGTTTTGCAGAAAGATATTACTTTAATAATAATAAAAAAAAACATCTATTGAACAATAGTGGGGCCTCACGGTGGCGCAGTGGATAGCACGTTCGCCTCACAGCAAGAAGGTCGCTGGTTCGAGCCTCGGCTGGGTCAGTTGGTGTTTCTGTGTGGAGTTTGCATGTTCTCCCCGTGTTGGCGTGGGTTTCCTCCGGGTGCTCCGGTTTCCCCCACAAGTCCAAAGACATGCGGTATAGGTGAATTGGGTAAGCTAAATTGTCCGTAGTGTATGAGTGTGATTGGGTAGGTATGGATGTTTCCCAGAGATGGGTTGCAGCTGGAAGGGCACCCGCTGCGTAAAACATATGCTGGATAAGTTGGCGGTTCATTCCGCTGTGGCGACCCCAGATTAATAAAGGGACTAAGCCGAAATGAAAATGAATGAATGAATGAACAATAGTGTCTTTTGTCATATTGATGTTTAAACACAATAAGCCACTCGAGGCCGTGTGTTCGAGCGATTTTACTCAAAAGAAAGTGTACTGTCATGCACAATGTGAAGCGGATTACTGTAACAGCCTCGAGTGGCTTATTACTTTATTCATGCAAATTTCTGTGTTTGTACAGTAAACCCCAGAGGCGTTTTTGGCCCATGCAGAGGGACGTCCACCTGCTAGTGTGTGTGTACATGACAAACACCCACTGCTTTTCTGCATTAACATCACACTAGCTCAGGTAACTAGACCAGACACACAACTATCATACAGACCCTTTCATAATCTTGCTACCTGTAACTTGCAGGGCTCATGTAAATTCGGGAATATCATGGGATTTTGATTAATTATGTTTTATCCAATTCATAATATATCAGAATTATTTTTGGTTGATTACGATTTGAGTTTTCATTTACCAAAATGTAGTTTTCTATAGCGTATTTTTCATTGCGCTATTATCTTTTTAGCCTATTGTTATGGTTATGCTATTCTTCAGCTTAATTTTTTTCTTGCTCATCAACTAATATTTACTTTAAGAGCTTTGGCTTTAAAATTACCATTACAAAGACTTTGTGTTAAAAGCTAGTAAGGGTGTCTAAATGAATAGTTTCTTTGGTGCAACGCGATGCAGCCGCGGACAATTCGGTATTGGTATTAATATTCATTCATTTTCTTTTCGGCTTAGTCCCTTTATTAATCTGGGGTCGCCACAGTGGAATGAACCGCCAACTTATCCAGCATATGTTTTACGCAGCGGATGCCCTTCCAGCTGCAACCCATCACTGGGAAACATCCATACACACTTATTCACACACATACACTGCGGACAATTTAGCTTACCCAATTCATCTGTACCACGTCTTTGGACTGTGAGGGAAACCAAAGCACCATGAGGAAACCCACGCCAACACGGGGAGAACATGCAAACTCATGCAAACTGACCCAGCCGAGGCTCAAACCAGCGACTTTCTTTCAGTGAGGTGATCTTGCTACCCACTGTGCCACCGTGACGCCTGTTATTATTATATAATTATTATTCATTCATTCATTCATTTTCTTTTCCGCTTAGTCCCTTTATTAATCTCGGGGTCGCCACAGCGGAATGAACCGCCACTGGGAAACATCCACACACTCTTATTCACACACATACACTACGGACAATTTAGCTTACCCAATTCACCTATACCGCATGTCTTTGGACTGTGGGGGAAACCGGAGCACCCGGAGGAAACCCACGCCAACACAGGGAGAACATGCAAACTCCACACAGTAACGCCAACTGACCCAGCCGGGGCTCGAACCAGCTGACCTTCTTGCTGTGAGGCGAACGTGCTACCCACTGCGCCACCGTGAGGCCCCTATAATTATTATATTAAACAATAAGTTAATCTTAATTGTATATAATGTATTATACTAAAATAAGTAACAAACATGTTGTCATAATCTTGTCACATCATTTTATTTTTTATTAAAAAATAATGGCTATTAATGCCATGCAAATTGATATTCAAACTAAAAGTAAGAATAAATAAATACAATGGTGATAAATAAGGTGACTTAATAATAATAACAAATATATTAACGATGTTTATTTTTTAAACATTTATTTTTATATCATTTTAGTTTTAGTATAATAACCCTGGCGTCACTGTGGCGCAGTGGTTAGCGCTGTCGCCTCACAGCAAGAAGGTCGCTGGTTCGAGCCTCGGCTGGGTCAGTTGGCATTTCTGTGTGGAGTTTGCATGTTCTCCCCGTGTTGGCGTGGGTTTCCTCCGGGTGCTCCAGTTTCCCCCACAAGTCCAAACATATGCGCTATAGGTGAATCGGGTAAACTAAATTGTCCGTAGTGTATGTGTGTGAATGAGTGTGTATGGATGTTTCCCAGTGGTGGGTTGCAGCTGGAAGGGCATCCGCTGCGTAAAACATATGCTGGATAAGTTGACGGTTCATTCCGCTGTGGCGACCCCAGATTAACAAAGAGACTAAGCCGAAAACAAAATGAATGAATGAATAATAACCCTGTTGACTAAAGTAGTAAGATTAACCATGGTGCCCTGTGTATTAGTATGCTAGCAGTGTTTCTCTGTGAACATAATATCTTTAAGACTAATGGGGCGAAAAAGGGCAGAACATTATACAAACACAATTAGCCCCATGTGCAGTCCATCATGCTAATAGATACACCTAGTAATATGGATATTCTGAGGCATTGAGCTTTTAAACAGCTCAGTAGCTCTAGTACACAGAAACAAACAATTACTGACGGTTAGTGAGCCAGACCAACGTCAACTCCGCAGAGCTAATATAAACATCCTCTTAAAAGACACACCAGGTTTCTATTTCTAAAACCCCGCTGCTTGATTTAAAGCCAGAATGACAAGTTCAGGGTTCCCCCTTTAAGCAAAAGGGTATCATATTTCATGAGTTTTCCCTTACTTTCACTGACAAAAAATCTGAGTGTAACCTATAAATGGGCAAAAAAAGACCACTGTTGTGCTTTTATATTAATATTTTAATATTAAAATAGGGCCTCACAGTGGCGCAGTGGGTAGCACGATCGCCTCACAGCAAGAAGGTCGCTGGTTCGAGCCTCGGATGGGTCAGTTGGCATTTCTGTGTGGAGTTTGCATCTTCTCCCTGTGTTGGCGTGGGTTTCCTCCGGGTGCTCCGGTTTCCCCCACAAGTCCAAAGACATGCAGTGCAGGTGAATTGGGTAAGCGAAATTGTCCGTAGTGCATGAGTGTGAATGGGTGTGTATGGATGTTTCCCAGTGATGGGTTGCAGCTGGAAGGGCATCCGCTGGGTAAAACATATGCTGGATAAGTTGGCGGTTCATTCCGCTGTGGCGACCCCAGATTAATAAAGGGACTAAGCCGAAATGAAAATGAATAAATATTAAAATAATGTTGAAATAATAACTCGATGTTAAAATAGTTTTAGTTTGAATATCAATTTGCAGAGAGAAACACTGCTAGCATACTGATGCACAGGGCACCATGGTTAAGCTCACTACTTTAGTCAACAGGGTTATTATACTAAAATGATATAAAAGTAGGGCGTCACGGTGGCGCAGTGGGTAGCACGATGGCCTCACAGCAAAAAGGTCGCTGGTTCAAGTCCCGGCTGGGTCAGTTGGCATTTCTGTGTGGAGTTTGCGTGTTCTCCCCAGGTTGGAGTGGGTTTCCTCCGGGTTTCCCCCACAGTCCAAACACATGCACTATAGGTGAATTCAAAAGTGTCTGTAGTGTATGTGTGTGAATGAGAGTGTGTGGGTGTTTCCTAGTGATGTTTCGCTCTTTCTTTTGCTCTGTCTTTCGCTCACTCGCTCTATTTTGGTCTCTTTCTTTTTTTGCTCTTTCTTTCTTTTGCTCCATCTCTCTATCTTATGCTTTATCTGGATTCTTATGTTCAATTGTTTATTAATTGTTGATATTCATTCATTCATTTTCTTTTCGGCTTAGTCTCTTTATTAATCTGGGGTCGCCACAGCGGAATGAACCGTCAACTTATCCAGCATATGTTATACGCAGCAGATGCCCTTCCAGCCGCAACCCATCACTAGGAAACATCCACACACACTCATACACACACACACACACTATAGACAATTTTAACTTACTCAATTCACCTATACCGCATGTGTTTGGACTGTGGGGGAAACCGGAGCACCCGGAGGAAACCCACATGAACACGGGGAGAACATGCAAACTCCACACAGAAATGCCAACTGACCCAGCCGAGGCTTGAACCAGCGACCTTCTTGCTCTGAGGTGATTGTGCTACCCACTGCGCCACCGCGTCGCCAATTGTTGATATAAAGCTTTAAAGCCAGACCTGATATCAGTCCTGAGGTTGTTGAACTAATTGTTCACTGTATGTCTGCATTCATTAAACTTTTTTAAAAAGACATGTAATCACTTAATTGTGGAGCAAAACTTGAAATATACCATTTCTTGTAACCAATATAAAACACTTTTATATTTCTCTGTATTACAGTAGTGTTTTGTTTTAAAGTAGTCCTTACACACTTGTTCTGGAGCGTTTGTGATGGTAGTTTTATAAGACGAGTGCATTCCTGGCGTTGAATACATCTGTGATTTATTGTAAGTGCATTGTTAGCTGTAGGCTAAACATGAAACGAGCGGTGTTTGTTTACTGAAGCGCACCGCTGTTAAATCTGTGTTGCTTTCCTGCAGTGTTAAATGCTTCGTGTTCGATAATATGGTGAGTTTAGAGGAGATATTGTCTGGTTCCACACAAAGCTCTCTGTGTATGCCATTTAGGGAAGTCAATGCTTCTCCTTTGTGTTATTAGAGAAGTAAACACACCATCAAACCGCTTTGAGATCAGTGTGTGGCCTTTGGCATTGATGTAACCACAGCGTCTGGGCAGGTACAACACTGGAAACAAGCATTAAAACTTTGGTCCCACTTAATATTATTCATTCATTCATTCATTTTCCTTCGGCTTAGTCTCTATTTCAGAGTTCGCCACAGCGGAATGAACTGCCCACTATGTTTTACGCAGCGGATGCCCTTTGAGCTGCAGCCCAGTACTGGGAAACACCACTTTCACATTCACACACTACGGACAATTCGGTTCATCAATTCACCTATAGCGCATGTGTTTGGACTGTGGGGGAAACCGGAGCACCCGGAGGAAACCCACGGCAATTATTGTTAATATTCATTCATTCATTTTCATTTCGGCTTAGTCCCTTTATTAATCTGGGGTCGCCACAGTGGAATGAATCACCAACTTATCCAGCATATGTTTTACGCAGCGGATGCCCTTCCAGTTGCAACCCATCACTGGGAAACATCCACACACACTCATACACTACGGACAATTTAGCTTACCCAATTCACCTATACCGCATGTCTTTGGACTTGTAGGGGAAACCGGAGCACCCAGCCGAGGCTCGAACCAGCGACCTTCTTGCTGTGAGGCGAACGTGCTATCCACTGTGCCACTGTGAGGCCCTATATTATAATTGTAATTCTATAATATGAATTGTATAAATGTAATTATAGTCATATAGTTTCAATTGGCCAAATTAATCAAAATGGTAAAAACGAGTGCATTTGTTTAGTTAATATAAATTTAGTAAACTGTAAAGTTTTGTTAAAGTATTATTCATGCATTCATTTTCCTTCAGCTTAGTCCCTTTATTCATCAGGGGTCGCCACAGCGGAATGAACCGCCAACTATTCCAGCATATGTTTTACACAGCAGATTCCCTTCCAGCCACAACCCAGTACTGGGAAACACCCATACACACTCATTCACACACACTCATACACTATGGCCAATTTAGTTCATTCAATTCACCTATAGCGCATGTGTTTGGACTGTAGGGGAAACCGGAGCACCCGGAGGAAACCCACGCCAACACGGGGAAACCATGCAAACTCCACACAGAAATGCCAACTGGTCCAGCCGGGACTCAAACCAGTGACCTTCTTGCTGTGTGGCCACAGTGCTAACCACTCAGCCACCGTGCCGCCCCCTAAAAGGTTTAGGTTTTGCTTAACACCAGTAATGGCAAATAAAATCTAGACTTTTTCAGAACAATTGTTTTTCAGATTTCTTTTAAATCTTTCTTTGGCAATATTGGAAACAAAGCAGATCTGGGCTCATCCGTGTGTGTAAGAATCTTAAATCTCTGCCGTTCTCCTCATTTGAATCTGAATTCCCCTGCTAGTTTACAGGACGGAGTCATTTGTAGTCCCAATGCAAGCTTGGCTTTAGGGCAGAGCGTCTACACTTGCAAGGCTCCGGTTGACAGCGTGCCAGCTAAATCCTCCGGGATGCCTTCAAGGTGTTTTTTCTTTTTTTTTTTGCTTATTGAATTAAGTAGCTTTGATCCAGATTTTCACCGTGGTATCGATCTCTCGTGTCCCCTGATGGAAAACATGCCATAACAGCTCCCGGGTGGCTCCACGTCCAGTCGGTTTTAAAGTGTTTGTATGAGGTTTTCCTCTCCAGCTGATGTTTGCCGACAAATGAAGTCCTGCAGGCGTCTGTCTGACTTCATGCTGTCGTTGATCATGATTCTTTTATTTTATTGTTCCTTTTTTTAGCTTTTATGGTTGTTGTTGTTGTTGTATCTTTATTTCTATGATGTCTTGTATGTAAAGCACTTTGAGAAAGTAACTTTTTTTAAAGGTGCTATTAAAAATATGTTGTTGTTGTAGTCCTCGTCTAGCGCAGTGGTCCCCAACCTTTTTACCACCGCGGACTGGTCAACACTTGACAATTTTACCGCAGCTCAGGGAGGGTTTACAGTGACCATCAACAGTTTGGAGGATGACAAGATGACTAAACATTGCTGCAGCTCTGACACAAGTTTTATTTATGGAGAAAATTAAAAAGCACTGCAATGTTTGGGTGTTCTGTGGTATATTCTGTACAAAGTATGAAGCGGATCGGGCTGGAAGGTGCGAGCACGTTGCGCCGTTTGTTTGCATCACTCCCAATATGCACGCCACGCAAAAAAGACGCGATATGAGAATGACCCCTAAGCCGCTGTCATTTGCAATCTCCAGCAGTTGATCTTAATTAAAAGCCAATCATTTAAATATTAGTACAGTGTAAAAACGTGCATAAATGCATTATACTAAATGATTAATTTTAAATATATAAGTACTTGGATCACTTAATATAAAGTGGGACCGCAGCTTTTTTTTCTCCCCAACATTCTTCAGAGTATCTTGTGTCAGAAGAAAGAAATTCTTAAACGTTTACGACCACTTGAGTGTGATTAAATGAGGAATTCTCCATAATAAAAGTCATCATAATATTACAAGTATAGCTTTATTATTATTGTTATTGTGAGAAAGTTGCAATCTTGAAATATATTGAAAGGATAATTTGCCTTTTATTTAGACATCAGACTTAATTTGTGTACAGTGGGTACGGAAAACATTCAGACCCCCATAAATATACATTTTTCACTCTGTTATATTGCAGCTATTTGCCAAAATCATTTAAGTTAATTATTTTCCTCATTAATGTACACACAGCACCCCATGTTGACAGAAAAAACACAGAAATGTTGACATTTTTGCAGATTTATTAAATAAAAACTGAAATATCATATGGTCCTAAGTATTCAGACCCTTTGCTGTGACACTCAGGTGCTGTCCATTTCTTCGGATCATCCTCGAGATGGTTCTACACCTTCATTTGAGTCCAGCTATGTTTGATTAAACTGATAGGACTTGATTAGGAAAGCCACACACCAGTCTATATGAGACCTTACAGCTCACAATGCGTGTCAGAGCAGATGAGAATCATGAGGTCAAAGGAACTGCCTGAAGAGCTCAGAGACAGAATTGTGGTAAGGCACAGATCTGGCCAGGGTTACAAAAGCATTTCTGCTGCACTTAAGGTTCCTTAAGTTTAAGGAGGTCCGAATACTTTCCGTACCCACTGTATATTGCGAAATGAGATTTGTCAGATATCGCCCAGCTCTAATCATGCAGATCACGTTTCTGCTCAAAAATGATCCCAAATAGTCATGCATATTTCGATGCACGACCCATCTCCGAGTGCCGCAGCAGCACCGATTATTATGTGAGAATTCAGTGATTTTTACAGAAAGTACAACGAGGCTTCAGAGAGAGCCGTGTTTGATTGTGCCGCTGTGCCGCTTCTGGGCTCTGACTTTGGTGTTCTCTGGGATTCTGACATTGCTTAAAAGCTTTGCCATAGAGGATCTTAAGTGACTTGAAAGTTTTACCTGCTTTTCTCTTTGTGTTGTGAACTTTCTCTGGCTCCAGCATAAAGGAGCTGTATTCCCGGAGGCCGCTCTTCTTCTCTGTGTGCTTCAGAGTCTTCGCTGAGGTGCGTACAGTATCTGAAGCAGCGTTTCACAGCACATTTTGATCATTTCTCATACCCTGAAGGGGAGCCATTTTTCACAGGCGTGCATTTAATGTGCGCAATCTTGCCTTTCCTCCGTCTAGTGGCGGTATTTCAATATCAAAGCCTTTTAGTGTCTGATAATTGGCTTTTTTTTTGCCGTCTTACAGGAGCTATTGTTATTCAACACGCTCTCCGCGTCGCTGTAATCAATAATTAAGGAAAATGTCATGGCAAATGGAATTTAGAGAAATGTTTCTGGAGGTCAGAGAAGACTAAATCGATCTCAGATGCCCGGTTTATCCAGGAACAGAACAGACAGTGACGAGAGCAGAAGGAGACTCTCTTATTAGTTTGTGTTGTAGAAAAGATGTCAAGAGCCTGTCATTAGCATTAACTGAATTAAGCCACAGCTAGAAAAGAGGAAGTTGTTACTCGAAACAAAACTGAGATGTACGTTGCTAGTAAAACGGATGAGAAAATGAATGGAAATGAATATGCATGTTGACCCTAAATTTGTGATTTATTTTGGCTTTTGGTACTGTGAGAATGGGATTTAACTACGTCCATTTGAACTGTAGCTTTGCCGAATGTCTAAAAAGTGATCAGTATGATGGTGAAAAACTACATTTCTAGTCAAACCATCCTTCTGTAATGTAATTATGTGTGTTTTTATATTCTGGGTGAGGCATAAGACTAAAAAAAGTTCATCCAATTAAATATTGTTGGGTCGATAATCTCCATAATTCTGAAGTAGCCCAAACTGTCTGGCAACAAATGTAGATTTGTACAGCGGCGCATCTCTGTTCATGCAGATTCGCCATTGGTGCATACCCGCCTGCATGCGCACCGCGCATTCATGTGCAGACGAGGCAATCACAGCGGTAAAGTCAAATGCTGAATCAAAACCTGTTAAAATCCCGAATCAATACTGGAGTTAGTTTTACACACTGAAGGAAGGACGACACCATGGCTAAAGTATTTCTGTTAGACAGGTCATGTTATGTGTTAATCTACATCAGCTCTGCTGACTGAAAGAGTTTGTGTTGTTATGAATGGGTTATCTGCACAGAAGTGTTGTTCAGCCACTGGAATCTCCCGGTGAAAGATTAATGTGACTATTTTCAGCTTCACAAAGGTCCTTTTACAGCATCGATAATGTAGATTTTTATTTAGTTTAACAACAAAACATCAGTAAACAGCACTAATCCCCCTAGCCTGCTTTACTGAGCTGAAGCTGGTTTTATATTCACATCAGTTCATTTTTGAACACTGACAGCCTGTGACGCGTCCCTATATTGTTTACCGCTACTCTGAATATTCGCTCTGAAACAGCATGTAAGTATGGCTTAGTAATAAGTGTAATTCCTGCACGCCGCTGGCCAACCACTAAGCATACAGTAGTGGCTTTAGGACAGCGCATGAGAGAGCGAGGCCATTATGACATTATGATGCTACACAACTGAAAACCTGCTAGATATAATACAGTTTTTCCTTCAGAAGTGCAGCATTATAAAGTACTGTAAAGTTTTCTAACTGGCGAATGACATGATCCAGTGGGTCGTCTGCTGTCATCTTTAAGGTGCACACGCTCGTGTTTCAGGAGGCATGGCTTTAGACAGGCAGGGGAGGGACTGCGTTTCAGAGATATTATGCTAACCCGTTAGCATTATGGCTGTTCACCTACTGCCCCTTTAAGTGTTGATGTTAAATCAAAGGTAATTTACAAATACTGGAAAATGAAATGATTTAACGGCAATAACAACTGAATTAGTTAGAATTAGTAATAAGGATAAATATAATGATAATTGTACCCAGCTAAAATGTAATTAAAGTTACCTGAGAGAGGGAGGGAGAGACAAAGAAGAGATAGTAGGCCCCAAAGAGAGCTTGATAGCAATAGTGCCAGAGTAGATAGAATCCAGAGCAGGAAAAGAGAGAGAGCAAGGTTTACCACCTATGTTGTATCTTTCTTGACCATGTGATCAAAGACCAAATACTGAGACATTAGGTGCGTTCGACTTGAACCACGGCTGCAGCCGGCAATCAACGAGATTAGCCGAGCGCCGGCGAGGGCGGAGCCGAAAACGAGGCTGTCAAGTCGGATACCTCGGGGCTGGTAGTTTGCTGCATGATGACAGAACACATGGCGAGATCAACGATTTATTTATTTCATTATTCCAACAACAACAACAGAGTTACGATACAAATAAAACAGAATAGTCTCTACAAACTATAGTTCATGATCAACAACAAAGGAATTATTAATTAAATTAAAGTAGCCTATAACAAAGAAAAGTATAATGAGAGCAATAAGGGGGAAACGAAAGGGCACATGAAAAGGAAATAAATATTGATGAATAGGCCTGGAGCACCACGGTGGCGCAGTGGGTAGCACGATCGCCTCAAAGCAAGAAGGTCGCTGGTTCGAGCCTCGGCTGGGTCAGTTGGCGTTTCTGTGTGGAGTTTGCATGTTCTCCCTGTGTTGGCGTGGGTTTCCTCCGGGTGCTCCGGTTTCCCCACACAAGTCCAAAGACATGTAGTATAGGTGAATTGTGTAAGCTAAATTGTCCGTAGTGTATGAGTGTGAATGAGTGTGTGTGGATGTTTCCCAGTGATGGGTTGCGGCTGGAAGGACATCCGCTGCGTAAAACATATGCTGGATAAGTGGATAATCTCATTAATAAAGGGACTAAGCCGAAAAGAAAATGAACGAATGAATGAATGAATATTTTCACCAAATGAATTGGATTTGTGTATATTATGAATTGTGTTTTGAATTTACATGTTGTTTTTTTGTAAATGTAAGTTCTGCTGTGGATGTATGAATTTTATTTCGTAAATGCATTCTTTTTGAGACTGATCTGCCTCCATATGTAACCCAGCCGATCCTACACCATCCAACCCACTTCGAGCTGGGATCGAACCGGCGACTGTCCGCATGGGAGTCGGTTGCTCTAACAAGGAGGTTAAAGACCATGGCCTCTAGCGTCTGTCGCTAGAGCACCTTTTAGAGGTCAGAGCAGTGAGATTCACCTGCACAGCACTTTACTAGCTGGATAATCTCGACTCCAGATTAATAAAGGGACTAAGCCAAAAAGAAAATGAATGAATGAATGAATGAATGAATGAATGAATGAATGAATGAATGAATGAATGAATGAATGAATGAATGAATGAATGGGCCTGTTGAACAAAGCAATAAGCTTAAATTCTAGGACTAAGCTTTAATTTCTAGTTTAAACATCACACTTTAGGCTACTACAGGTAGATGTTGAATGGTATGTCAATACTGTTCCAGTTCTTGTCTGAATATGCTAAAAATGGGCTTAATTTATGGATATAAAACTGTCCAATAAATAACACAAGGTTTATACAAAGTTTCTCACGTGGAAAGAACCTATATGAGGATATATGGGCATATATGAAACCTATATACAATATATATGCACATATATGATAATATATACGCTGCATATATGTGTATATATGCCACATATAGGCAAAATTGAGGTGCATATATGTGCATATACAGGCCATACAGGTCTCCTGTATTGTTTCTTTATATCCATATATAAGCCCTATATACATACAAGATATGTCTCCTATATAGCTCATGTCTCACTTTGGCAACTGTCATACATGATGCCTAGCTCATATTGTCTATTATCAAGGCAAGAACTAAGAACTAAACCAAAAAAATGCAAAAACCTATGTATGTGCGAACACACTGAATACTATATTATCTTTATTGTACTGTTTGATTTTTCTTAAGTAAATAAAACATTTTAATTTCTACATGGGCTTTTATTTATGTTGTCTAGCAGCTATGGATTTTAATTGGACTAATATATAGGTGAACATATATGTACAGACACAGACACACACACACACACACACACACACATATATATATATATTTCCACAGTCACTGTAAAAAGAGAAGTACACACATGCTTGTGCTTGAATGTGTGTATGCTTATGCATAAGTGCTTGTCTGTGCGTGCGTGCGTGCGTGCGCTGCATGTGTCCATGTACTTAAGTGTGAATGTGTGCGATGCATGTGTCAATGTATTTAAGTGTGTGTGTGCGTGGGTGTGCACTTGTCTGTCTATGCATCTGTCTAGTTGTGTGTGTGTGTGTGTGTGTGTGTGTGTGTGTGTGTGTGTGTGTGTCTCAGCTCTGCTATCGATCGTCTGTCAGCTCTCTGTAATTAGTTTCTTTTCTTCCAGAGAGATGAAGAACACCTTGCTCTCTCTATAGCGGTGTGGTTTTGATAATGCTGCGTCCTCGCTCTCATTCCTGCCTGAGCTCTGAAGTCGTCTCACATCCCTGAAGGACACTGAGGGAATGGGAATGCTGTCTGCAGGGGATGTGGCACTGAAAGTGAACGCCGCCTGTTCTCTTTCGCAAGGGTGAAGTGTAAGGACATTAGTAATGAATTATGATCAGAATATCTTTAGCAATCATCACGAAACCTGAGCTAATGGAGGTTTCACTTTCTAATTGCACAAAGCCATCATGAGTTGGCCTGTGCATTATGACCATATATTAGGACTGCACAATATCTTTATTGTATATATTGAGTATATGCAATATTGATATATTGATTAATGATCTATTGAAATGTATTGTTTCAGCATCTAGATCGCATTGTGCGCATCTGCAATAGTCCAAAGACATGTGGTATAGGTAAATTGGGCAAGCTAAATTGTCCGTAGTGTATGAGTGTGTATGGATGTTTGGATTGAGTTGTATGGATGTTTCCCAGTGATGGGTTGCAGCTGGAAGGGCATCCGC
>CAIGQW010054307.1:11150-25296 GCA_903798125.1 Danio choprae
TGTGAGGCGAACGTGCTACCCACTGCGCCACCGTGAGGCCCGAAAATATATAATATATATTATAAATAATTTTAAATATATATTAATTTTACAGTAAAAAAAAAAGAAATAAAGACTTTTCTTACCAATATCTTCATGAATGCGGCCTCAGTTTTTCTGTTTGTTTACATGAGTTGATGTGTGTTTGTGACGTGTTCAGTCGTACGATTCACATGATTCAGTGTATTTATCAGTGTGTCATGTCTTGCCAGGTGTTTGACTCCTGTTTGTTAGTGAATAAAATGAAATATAATCGGTGTGAAGAACCGACTAAAACCTTGCTGTCAATGATGAAGCGTTTCGTCCATACGTGATGTCTGTAGTAAAACCACTGACGCTTCATGTTTGAAGACTTCACTGATCCTCTGAGATGTACAAAGTTAAATATGTTTTGGTGATCATGCACTGTGTCAGATGTACAGTACAGCAAAGACCAATCGGTCCGTCACGAATCTCCGGCTTGTGAACGTGAAATACAACAAAAGCCCTGTTTTTACTTCCCTGCTCTGTAAATAAAGTTTATTACCCACCGTTACGCTAGATTGAAACAATAACTGCATGAAAAACCTCGGGTCGGAGGTCATGTTTACGTTGACATTAGAGTTTTCGAATAAAAGTTGTTTCTCAAACTTGCTGATGGTGTTTGTGTTATTGCAGCATTGGAGGCTGGGATGTGGCAAGCCATTTGGACTTTTACTTATTCTCAGGATATCGACAATTGAATTCATAATATCAATTCTTGACTGCGTGCAAACATCCTTGATGTCAAAACAACGTCAAAAACATAAAAAATGCATTGATTTGATGATGTCAAAATGAAATCACATTGACATCTAACATTAACATCAGAAATCAATTACAGGACTGTCTGAGAATCATTTTTGATGTATTGTTCGATGACATTTTGAGATCAGGGTAATTCACAAGCATTGAAGGGACACAAAATCCAGTGTAATTCTGTTAGTATTTGATTTGAGCTTTCATTATTTCTTCTTTTCGGCTTAGTCCCTTTATTAATCTGGGGTCGCCACAGCGGAATGAACCGCCAACTTATTCAGCATATGTTTTACGCAGCGGATGCCCTTCCAGCTGCAACCCATTACTGGGAAACATCCATACACACTCATTCACACACATACACTACGGACAATTTAGCTTTCCCAATTCACCTATAGCGCATGTCTTTGGACTTGTGGGGGAAACCGGAGCACCCGGAGGAAACCCACGCCAACACGGGGAGAACATCCAAACTCCACACAGAAACGCCAACTGACTCAGCCGAGGCTCGAACCAGCGACCTTCTTGCTGTGAGGCGATTGTGCTAGCCACTACGCCACCGTGATGCCCAATTTGAGCTTTCAGATGAAAACAACTTCTTTTACTTTATAATACTTTTTGTGTGGTTATTTTGGTGGTCAAAAGGGCATGAGTGTGTGGACGTCAAACAGACGTCAAGATTTTGACATCAAATTGATTTGCACTGTTGACACGTTTTTTGACGTATTTTTGCTGTCATTTTGACACACGTCAAAAATGCTAATAGATTTGATGTCAATGGACTGCCTTTGTGAAGTTTCACACACTAATTTCGAGAGGAGCACGTGATGTGATCGACTACAGCTGATCCTTATTACTAATCATTAGCTAGCCTATCAGATCATTCCAAAACTACTATAAATATCCTGCCTAAATTTCATTCCCTATCTTCGTTTTTGGAACCACACCCCCCCCCTATCCTTCCCTTCTCCCTCCTCCTCATTTCTATGATCGGGCGACACGGTGGCTCAGCGGCCGGCGCTCCTGTCTCGCAGCTGGAAGGCCAAAGGTTCAATTGAAGCAGTCGGCACTCTCTGCGCGGAGTTTGCATGTTCTCCCCGTGTTCGCGTGGGTTTTCCCCGGGTACTCCGGTTTCCTCCTACAGTGTTTAAAACATGTAAATAAACGTATCGCAATAACAGTCACAAACACTTAAAGCATACATACTGAATCAATTCTCAGTGTATATTAAATAAAATAAATAAATAAATAAAATAAAAACACACACAAACTGGGGTTCTCGAGAAATACCTGATCTCGTGTCCCTCCTTATGCTCTTTGACCAGGCGGGAACCTTGGGCTCATCTATCTCCGAGCTCAGGGTTCTCTCCCGGGACAGCATGCCGAACCTGCTATCATAGTTGAGCATTATCTAAGTGTGAACTCTTGAAATGTTAAAACGACATCAAATTGACATCAAACACTGA
This sequence comes from Danio choprae, assembly GCA_903798125.1. Taxonomy (NCBI): domain Eukaryota; kingdom Metazoa; phylum Chordata; class Actinopteri; order Cypriniformes; family Danionidae; genus Danio; species Danio choprae. The sequence continues at coordinate 13,433 of CAIGQW010054307.1, forward strand.
CATCAAAGATCAGTTGCAGGATTGTCTGGGAATCATTTTTAACGCATTTTTTGACACCAATTTTAGATGTCAATTTGCTGATGTTTTGACATCAAGACTGTTTACATGCACTGAAGGGCTACAAAATACATCATAAATTAGTTTGAGTTTTTTTTTTTTTATTTAAGCGCTGCTGCCTCGCAGAGGGAAGACCAAAGGTTCAATTGAAACAGTCAGCACGGAGGTTGCATGTTCTCCCCGTGTTCGCGTGGGTTTTCCCCGGGTACTCCGGTTTCCTCCCACAGCTTTCAGATGAATAAAAAGTATGAAATACTTTTTGAAAAGATAAATTACTTAATAAAACTACTTACTTTTTGTGTGGTTATTTTAGTGGTCAAAAGGTCAAATAGACGTCAAGATTTTGACATCAAATCGATTTGCACTGTTGACACGTTTTTTGACGTATTTTTTGTTAAATCATTATGACGTCAAAAAATGCTTATCGATTTGATGTCAATGGACTACCTTGATGTAATAAACGACATCGATTTTGGATGTCAGTGTTTGATGTCAATGTGATTCCAGGATTGTCTATGAATCATTTTTGATATATTTTTTATGCTAATTTTACACGTCAATTTGATGACATTTTGAGATCAGGTAGTTCACATGCGTCGAAGGGACACAAAATTAATTATAATTCATTATTATTTATTGCTTTAAGCTTTCAGAAGAATAAAACGCATAAAATAAGTTTCATTTAAGATAAATTAAACTTCTTATTTTATAATACTTTTTGTGTCGTTATTTTGGTGGTCGGGCCTCACGGTGGCGCAGTGGGTAGCATGTTTGCCTCACAGCAAGAAGGTCGCTGGTTTGAGCCCCGGCTGGGTCAGTTGGCATTTCTGTGGGGAGTTTGCATGTTCTCCCCGTGTTGGAGTGGGTTTCCTCCGGGTGCTCCGGTTTCCCCCACAAGTCCAAACACATATGCTATAGGTGAATTGGGTAAGCTAAATTGTCCGTAGTGTATGAGTGTGAATGAGAGTGTGTGGATGTTTCCCAGTGATGGGAACATATGCTGGATAAGTTGGCGGTTCATTCCGCTGTGGCGACCCCAGATTAATAAAGGGATTAAGCTGAAATGAAAATGAATGAATGAATTTTGGTAGTCAAAAGGGCATGAATGTGTGGATGTCAAATAGACGTCAAGTCGATTTGCACTCTTGATGCGTTTTTTGACGTATTTTTGATGCGTTTTTAATGTCATTTTGACATCAAGGTGCCCGCTGGGAGTCAACAATTAAATTGCTACTAGAGAAAACTCTAATTTTTTATATTAATAATCCGAATGTCCTTAGTGACTATGTTCATTTCTGATATCGTGAATGTGATTGTTAGTAACATACATAATTTTAGATATCAGACATTTCTCTCCCATTTGATGATACCAGATTTCAGAAATAACTGTAACATGTTGAAATATAGGGCCTCACGGTGGCGTAGTGGGTAGCACGTTCGCCTCACAGCAAGAAGGTCGCTGGTTTGAGCCTTGGCTGGGTCAGCTGGCGTTTCTGTGTGGAGTTTGCATGTTCTCCCCGTGTTGGTGTGGGTTTCCTCCGGGTGCTCCGGTTTCCCCACAAGTCCAAAGACATGCGGTATAGGTGAATTGGGAAAGCTAAGTTGTCTGTAGTGTATGTATGTTAATGAGAGTGTGTGGATGTTTCCCAGTGATGGGTTGCAGCTGGAAGGGCATCCGCTGCGTAAAACATATGCTGGATAAGTTGGCGGTTCATTCCGCTGTGGCGATCCCAGATTAAGAAAGGGACTAAGCCGAAATGAAAATGAATGAATGTTGAAATATAAATGCAGATATTAAGAATGTACATTTCGACTAGTGATATTAAATTCCTCATATCAGATATTGACATTTTTACTAGTAACCAAATAATTATTGATAATAAACAAACATATTTCTACACAATTATAACGTGTACTTTAAATTCCAACTATTAAGTAATAGATTTTTAATATCTGTACTATTTTTGTTGTCCTTCTAGCATGTAAACTCATATACGAATTGTTGATATCCAGAGTTCATATCGTGAGAATGATTAAAAGTCTAAACGGCTTGCCATGGGTGGGAAGCTCTCTGCGTTTTCTCTGGCTTGACCTGCTGTCTTTAGCTCCGCAACCCTGGGCGTTTTTCTCACGTTTCTGGCTGATGTTGAGGGAACGTAACTTTAACCTCCTGTGCTGGCGGATCAGGTTAACCCTTTGAAGTGTGCTTGATCTGCTGGCTACTATCAAGGGAATGTGTCGGAGTCAGATATACGAGCATCACAGCAGAGACCTCAGCATTTCTGAAGGTTCAATACACATTAAGATCTGTCGACGGCAGTTTTATTCCACAAGGAGGCATTAAAGTTATTGAAAGTGACACTAAAGATTAATGACGTCTTCATAGAATCATGAAGATCACAGTTTATACAAGATGTATTTATTTATTTGTTGTTATTTTTTATATAAATGTTATGTAATGTTATTTATTTACAGATTGAGTGTCTATGTTTAAGTGACAGTAAAGATTTTTTACATCATAGAATCATGAAAAATCAGTTTTTACAAAGTTTTATATTTATTTATAGTTATTTTTTGTTAATTTTCTGTAATTTTATTTAATGTAATCAATTAATAAACAAAATAAACTATAAATAAGTAAACACAAATATAACCTTTAAATGATGTAAAGTTTTTCTATATACAAATAAAGATATGTTTTATATATACATATGTTATGTATACATACAGTTCATTTACTTATTATCACTGGGAAATCACTGGGAAATACTTATTATTATTATTTATTTTATTTAATTAATCTAATTTATTTTATTTGATTGTTTTTCATTTATTTTAAGATTGAAAGCGTTTATTGTCAAAGAAAATTGAAAGGATTTTTTAAATTATAAAAAATATAATAATTTGACAAAATAACAATTGTAAGAGCATGCACAAGTAAACAAATATAAACTTTAAACTATGCGAAAAAGTGTTTCTATATGCATAAATGTGTATTCTATATACATACAATTTATTTATTTATTCAATTTTTATTTAATCCAATTAATTAATTTTATTTTATTAAATTATTCATTAATTTCAAGATTGAAAGCGTTTATTGCAAAGGAAATTATTATTTAATTTAATGATTGATTTATTTTTGATGAACTTTTTTTATTTATTTATTTTTATTTCAAAATTTAAAGCGTTGACTGTCGAGAAAAAGGACATTTTTATTTATTAGAAAAATATAATAATTTAGAGCAACTGGAGGAGCATGCAAATACGTAAACACAAATATAAACCTTAAATTATGTCAAAGTGTTTCTATATACATACAATTTATTTATTATTAAATAAAATGTATTCATATATTTAATTAATTAATTAATAAATTTTAAATTAATTGTATTTATTTATTTCAAGACTGAAATTGCTTATTGTCAACAAAATGGAAAAAGGAAATTTTTATATATTATAAAAATATAATAATTGAACAAGGGGCAGCACGATGGCGCAGTGGGTAGCACAATCGCCTCACAGCAAGAAGGTCGCTGGTTCGAGCCCCGGCTGGGTCAGTTGGTGTTTCTGGGTGGAGTTTGTATGTTCTCTCTGTGTTGGCGTGGGTTTCCTCCGGGTGCTCCGGTTTCCCCCACAAGTCCAAAGACATGCGGTACAGGTGAATTGGGTAAGCTAAATTGTCTGTAGTGTATGAGTATGAATGGATGTTTCCAAGGGATGGGTTGCAGCTGGAAGGGCATCCGCTGCGTAAAACATATGCTAGATAAGTTGGCGGTTCATTCCGCTGTGGTGACCCTAGATTAATAAAGGGACTAAGCCGAAAAGAAAATGAATGAATGAATGAATAATTGAACAAAATGAGCAATTGGAAGAGCATGCAAATAAGTAAACATAAATATAAATGATGTAAAAAGTTTTTATATATACACATAAGTGTGTTTTCTATATACACATACAATTTATTTATTTACTCACTTGCTTACTGCAAATAATGAACCTTTTTTTTAGTGGTGAACTATCCCTTTAACTTTTGAAATAATCTTTAGCTTCAATTAAATTCAATACATGCACGTAGATCATTTAATCCACAACCTGTGTGGACAGTCTAACATCCAGAAAAAGAAAGATTTAAGCGTGCCATACATCTTTCGTCACATTAATATTTATTTCCCAGGCACAGTTACGCAATCAGCTCTGTAATCCCACTCTTTCTGGTTTCCTCCCATTCGCTCTTGTACACTTATTTTCTGGAAAATGCATGTGGTCAGACCTCAATTTGACATCAGTGCTGTATTTTCAGCCTGGGGACGTTTGGTTTTCTACAAATAAAGGCAAACATCAGTCATATATAGATTAGGAAATGGCTGAAAACTCAGTTATTACACAGATCTCTACCTTCAGAAGAGGTTTTACATTCATATAGAGGCTTCGCAGGGTTAACTATACCGTGGTTTAACCCTCCTGTTGTCCTAGAATTCTGTCTACATCATTCCCCATTCAGGTTATAAACGAGCCGCCTTCACTAAACCTCGAAAATAAAACAGATATATTTAATTTCAATCCTCAAAGCTATTTTCCATGAAGAAACAACCTCATCACAAACTAAATGTCTAGACTTTTCCTAATCAGTGTGGAGTATTTCATCAGTGTTTAATCAGTTTACAACACTCATTTTTGACTAAACGGTGTAGTTTCTAATGCTAAAAGTGCCACAATAAGTGTAAAAAGTAGTTTAGCGAGACCGTACTCATAAAAGTTGAAGCAGCAGATTCTTATTGTGTGTGTGTTTGTGTGTGTCAGTAGTTTCTGTGGTGTAAAAAATGTTTTTGTCAGGTTCACCAGACACACTAGAGGACACACTACACCTCACATCAGCCACTAACAAGGACTACATGTACCACAATGCCTTGCGCACCACACCTGATTCACATGAACTAAACTCTGATTACACAGCACATGCAGTCAATCTTCACACATAAAAGCAGTCACATTCAGTCCTTGTGAAGTCTTGTTTGCATGTTTAGAGTTTTTGTACAAGATGAGTTTCAAAATAGGGATGCCTGAAGTGCAGTTGCACTATACGCCGGCGCACAGTCCACTAGTGATGGGAATATCAGATCTTTTCCGTGAACCAGATCTTTCGGACAGTTCGTTTCAATGAACCGGTTCTAAAAACCATATCACCGGTTCTTTTACGCTACAACGTAATGACACCATCCGCGATGACGTAATGACAATACTCCCATGTTACAACTCACCATATCAAAAATATATAGTCAGCAATCATCATTTCAGTCAATTAAAACATCACCATGATCTACAAAGTTTCTTACAATAAAGTTTTGCAAACCCAATGGAGCATAATTCATTTACCATTTAAATTCCATTACTATTTGCTGTTATGAAATACTTGCATTTCTCCAGATCCTCTCATTTAAGCCCTTACTTTATCTGCACTGCAGGTTAATCAGCTGTCCAAGTTTGGTTTAGTCTCAGCAGGCTGTCTGTACGGTTTGTGTTCAGTTCACCACCTGCTGAATCACGCATGCGCAGTATTATCAGTTCACCGGTTATTAAATCTAATCTCGGTGTACTCTAGTAACTAAATGACTCAGGAAATTGGTTTATTTAGAGTCAGAGGGGGTATCAGGGATGTTAAAAGTATGTAATTTGTTGGTAAGTGCTTACTGGAGAAGCAAACCCTTTCAAACAATTCAGTTCGATTTGGTGAACTGGTTCGACCAGTTTTTCCTTCTGACCTAGATTCTAGTTTTTGCTAGATTTGCCAGGTCAGATATCTTGTGAAGTACCCCGATCCTTTGAAACGCTTTAGTCACGTGACCCTACATGTCTACAACCTTCATGAAAATTTGCATAGAAAATTATTAAATTTTTCTAATTTTGGGGTCATTTATTCATTTTCGCCCCAGTGGAATGAACCGCCAACTATTCCAGCATATGTTTTACGCAGCAAATGCCCTTCTAGCTGGGAACCCAGTACTGGGAAACACCCATACACACTCATTCTCACACACACACACACACTCATACACTATGGCCAATTTAGTTCATCAATTCCCCTATAGCGCATGTGTTTGGACTGTGGGGGAAACCGGAGCACCCGGAGGAAACCCACGCAAACATGGGGAGAACATGCAAACTCCACACTGAAACGCCAACTGACGCAGACGGGACTCGAACCAGTGACCTTCTTGCTGTGAGGTGACAGTGCTAACCACTGAGCCACCATGCCACCATAATTTTGGGGCCATTTAAAAAAAATAAAATAAAAATGTCACCCAACTTCAAGAGAAAAAAAAATATTGTTTATTGTTTGGCTGTTTAAACAGTGCCGCATAATAAATATTATGTAAAATCGGTATTATGTAAAATCGTTTGACAGCACTAGATGCAACTATACGTCACCTTAGGATTTATCATTACACAAAGGGAGTCTTAAAAGCAAAGAAGCCAAATTGATCGTAAAGCAACTGATAAAGCCGAAAATATCTGTGTTTTCTGGAGGTACGATAAACACAGGTTTATAGAGAGCCCGTACCCTCCTCCACCGGGCAAATAATCATGACAAACTGCCCCTGTTCGCTTTATGAGCAGCACACAATTATCCTGCTTAATCTCCAAATGCCGCCAAGCTGATCATTAAACAAACAAAACATTTATCCCTGTTATTGCGTTGACACCGAGGTCCCACGAGAAGTTTATTATTCCCTTTTTTCGCTCAAGATGGCAGAGAAAGAGGGAAGAAAAACACCAAGGAACGCGCATTCCTGCAGCATGACCTATACTACGCACAAACCCTGGTGTGAAAGATAATAAATTTGTGTAGTGCATAAAATATGTGACATTCGGAGAGCTCAAAGATTCACCTTGCACAGTGGAGAGACGCTGTAAGAGTTATATTGCCATAAAACAGCGTAAAATGCATCGAAAGGTTTGTTTTCGGGCTGCACTGCTCAGATGACGTCACTCAAGAGTAGTGAAGAGAATTATGAGACCCTGAAGATTCAACAAATCCTGCATCACAGGCCACGGGGAAATATATTTACAACTGATGAAGCCCATCGCTGACTTGCTGGATGTTTGAAAGACTACTTTATACCCAAAAAAAGTCTAAAACAGTGGTTCTCACCTGGTAAGCAATGCACAATACTCATGTATACGAACATGCATTTTAATACGTAGGCTTAAAGTTAGTATGAAAACTTCTATTTGCATGTGATAGCTCTTAAAGAAACACTCCACTTTGCTGAAAATAGTTGAGTAAACAGTTGAGTTTTACCATTTTTGACTCCATTCAGTCGGTCTCCAAGTTAGGCGGGAGGGAGTGGGGCAGCTACACATCTTTAAAGTTTAATTTTACAAGATATACAATAAGTCTTTGATGTCCTCTAAACTCTAATGGCAGACGGCTGCTTCTCACTCAGGGCCGTCTATGCTAATGAGGCCCGAGGTTGTCACTAATGGGCGGGGCTTTCCCATTCTAATGACGCATGAATGTCAGTGTTTCTGCAGACTGTTTTTATCAAGTGTGATTATAAAAAATTTAATGAATTCGTTTTAATCATTAGTAGCTGGTTGTGTTCACACACTGCTGCCACACAACTGTGTTTACAGCCCTTATAAAAGTCATTTTGCATAATAGGTCCCCTTTAAGTATATCTCTTGCTCACACATCCAACGTAAACATAACCAGCCGCATGGAGAAAAATGAAGTGGTGTGAATTTGACATAGTCCACCTGTCGGCAGGAATACTGCACAAATGTAAATGAATGTAAATGAAAGCCTTTCTGAGCTTTGCAGAGATGACGGAGCCGTGTGCATGTGGGACGGCGTGTGGAATCTGGTTTATTCTTCTTCTTCGGCGTTCCTGTGTGCGCAGGCGTCGGGCTATGAAGCGGTAATGTATCGTAGCTGTTATTCTTTCCGTACATTATTACCGCACGGGCGGTGTGGGACAGCGCTGGCAGAGGGCTAAAGAGAAGGAATCGATGCGTGAGAGAATAAAACAGACCACCCTGGACTGAAACACAGGCCCGCTCAAGCCTTTCATGGAGGTATACAGAGTTGAAGTCTTAACAATTTTAATTCTTTTATATTTCTTTCCCCTAATTTCTGTGCAACGGTGAGACACATTTATAAACATAATAGTTTTAATAACTCATCTCTAATAACTGATGTCTTTTCTCCTTGCCATGATGACAGCACATAATATTAGACTAGATATTCTTCAAGATGCTAGTATTCAGCTTAAAGTGACATTTAAAGGCTTCACTAGGGTAATTAGGGTAAAGTTAGGGTAATTAGGCAAGTCATTGTATAACAGTGGTTTGTTCTGGAGACAATCCAACACTAATATTGCTGAAGGGGCGAATAATACTGACCATAAAAACTGCTTTCATTCTAGCTGAAATAAAGCAAATAAGACTTTCTCCAGAAGAACAAATATTATAGGAAATACTGTGAGAAATTCCTGAATCTGTTCAACATCATCTGGGAAATACTTGAAAAAAATAAATGCTGTCCGATTGTTCATAATATCCAAAATGGCTAGGAGTGACCAGTCTGCTATAATACGTGGCTTTGTTCAGCTACAGCTTCAACATTGCTGGACAAAATTGAGTTCTACAGGATAAATGACACAATAAGCTGTGTGCTCGGGGCAGACCAGCGCCAAATCCTGTTCCCCGTTCCTTTCTTCTTCTTTTTTTAAGCAACAGGCAGAACTGAAAAGTCGTAATGAAGTCTAACAGGTTCATTCTTTAAAGAAAAGACAGCATGAGCTTTTAGAAGTGCACGTTTCAAGGCTACAATAACACCGAAGGAGAATAATCAAAACATTCTGCTGTTTAGGAAGGAATGAGGAAAAAATCGTCCGAGCGGGTTCAGCTGTCAGAAGTCTCCTATTGATGGTGGGAATCAGTGAACACAGGGTGGTTTTATTTTAGGTTTGAGCGGTAGCAGGTGGAAACGACACATACATTTTAAATCACATTTTATAACGCTTCAAGTCAAGTCAAGTGAGGTATGCAATGCACTTTTTGCAATTTCTGTAAACCGACAAAACAGAAATAAGCTTTGGATTGACTTAATAAGCAGAAATCATGACCTTAAATCAACTTAGTGTTACTTAAAGGGGACCTATTATGCAAAAATCACTTTTATAAGGGGTTGTGTGGCAGCAGTGTGTGAATATAATCAGTTTTTAATGGTAAACATTTATTAATTATACTTTTTATAATCAGACTTGATAAAACACAGAAACACTTTGATTGACATTCTCCCTTTGTACGTGTCATCAGAGGGGGAAAGCCCCGCCCACTAGTGACCATCTCTCCCTCATTAGCATAGGACGTTAGTCTTGTTTTTGAATCTGCCACTATGCTGACACACAGGCATTCATAGCTCCGCCCTCTTCTGAAAAGAGCACAATCTCATTAGAATTTAAAGCGACAGTCACCAAAAGGCCACAATTAGGATCAAAGCCTGAAAGGGTCAGTTTCAGAGAGTTGGAAAACATTATCTGTGTGGTATTTAGAGCTGAAACTTCACACACACACTCTAGGGACATCAGACTTATTTTACATCTTGTAAAAAGGGGCATAATAGATCCCGTTTAAAATATAGCAAAGGAATTTGTGACAACAGCAGTAAAAACAACGTTCCTTTTTTATTTTCTGAGGTTGAATCATGCATTTCCAATGAGCCTTTCCCAAAGAAACACCTTTTGGGTGACCCTTCCACATGCACCGCTTCAGTAACTTACAGAAGGTCCTAGTTATCTTTAGATGACTTGCTTTTTTTGTGTACTCCTGTTGGATGTTCGATAAATGCACTTCTAATGCGCACATTAGATTTAAAAATAAATAAAGTTGACATATATCTGTAAATACGACTTGTTGCATTGCATTATGGTTGTTTGCTTTCTGTCCTATGCTTGGACTTTTTCTGCTAGTGATTGCATTTAATGTACTTTCATAAAAGTTACGTAAGATTATCGCTGCAGGAATGAGTGTTAGCCACAGAGCCTGTTTTCTGAAACAATTACAATTTGTTATCCGGATTTCAGAAACCAGAATAACGCTAACATTTTTTTATATTACAATTACTGTAGCACTATATTCATTCATTTTCATTTCGGCTTAGTCCCTTTATTAATCTGGGGTCGCCACAGCGGAATGAACCGCCAACTTATCCAGCATATGTTTTACGCAGCGGATGCCCTTCCAGCTGCAACCCATCTCTGGGAAACATCCATACACACCCATTCACACTCATACACTAGGGACAATTTAGCTTACCCAATTCACCTATACCGCATGTCTTTGGACTTGTGGGGGAAACCGGAGCACCCGGAGGAAACCCACGCCAACACGGGGAGAACATGCAAACTCCACACAGAAACGCCAACTGACCCAGCCGAGGCTCAAACCAGCGACCTTCTTGCTGTGAGGCGAACGTGTAGCACTATATAAGTGCACAAATAGCAAGATTAGTATGAGCTGCGTCAAGCAAGCATATTCAAAACATTCACTTTGAGCTTTCCACAGAAGAGCAGACATAGAAAGGGGGACAGAATTATGTTTTTTGGTTGAATGACCTGCAAATGTCAATGTCCTGCACTATGATATACACACACACACGCACACACAGCGATCTTTATGGGGATTTCTTATAAATGTAATGATTTTTATACTGTTAAGACCCCTTAATCCAACCCTCACAGGAAACAATTCTGTAAGGGTTGGGGCCATTTTCCTCATGGAGACCCAAAAATGTCACAACAAGGTCAAAATTTACTGGTATTGCTATGCTTGTGGGAACATTCAGTTCCCACAATGTAACAATGTACGGAATACAAGGTACACACATTGATATTGGGGTATACAGGGACCCTCCATATAGGCATAATATATATTATACTGTAAAGACTGTTTAATATATGACCCTACCCCTAAACCTAACCCTCATAGGACACCTCATGTCAAAAACCCCCATTAAGTCTGATTTTAAAGCATTTTGATTTACAATGACATCAGGCATGTCCTTGTAAACCACCGTAATAGAGTACAACTAGGTCATACCCATATCATTATATACAAAACTGTCCTTGTAAACCACCAAAACCAGTACACACACACACACACACACACACACACACACACACACACTCACACACACACACACACACACACACACACACACACACACACAGCTCATGTACAGAAAGATGAATGAGCCTTTAGTGGAGCAGCTTTATGAGTTGGTCAGACTGATTGCTCTTACGGTCTGCGCTGTTATCTCAACCTCTGGCAGGGATCAGCACTCCCTCTCCACTTCTGGAGATAAGAACCCTGCAGGAGGACCACTTCAAAAGACAACCGCTTTATCTGCTGCCTGCCTGCCTGATGGAGAGATGCTTGTGGATGGGAGGCAGGCTGAGATCTTCATCCATCCATTCATTCAGGTCACCTCCACCACCCCAATCCCATCAAAAACACTCGCAATGGGCCAATGCTGCACCATCACACCTCAAACAATAGGCAAGATTAAAACGACCATGTATTATAGTGTATTTAATATGCTAAATCTGCAATAACTCACTGATGAAAGGGATAAATACTATAGTGTTTTTGAACCAAACTGTGCAAATACTGTATATGTATATTATAGTATTTACAACTTGTTAATGAATGCAACAGCATAAACTGTAGTATTAACTAGAGTGAACTGACATACTGTAATAAATACTGTAATATACTTCAGTTTTTACTAGTAAACTGTA
>CAIGQW010054307.1:35875-68815 GCA_903798125.1 Danio choprae
GCATGTGGTTGTGTGTGCATGCATGTGTTTGTGTGTTCATATTTAAGGGTGCGTGTTTGTATGCATATGTGTGTTTGCACATGCAAGTGTGTGCATGTGGTTGCATGTGTGTGCATGCATGTGTTCGTGTGATCGTGTTTGTGTAAGTGTGTGCACGTGTGAGCTTGTGTTTGTGTGTGCGTGTCTGCCCATGCGTGTTTGTGTGTCCATATTTGTGTGTGCTTGTGTGCATCTGTATTTGTTTGTGTGTGTTTGTGTGCACGTGTGTATATTTGTGTGTTCACGTGTGTTTGTGCATTTGTGTGCGCATGTGTTTGTCTGTGTGAGTGTGTGCGTGTATTTGTGTGCACCTGTGTGCATTTGTGTGCGTGCATGTGTTTGCGTGTTTGTATGTCTGTATTGGTGTGTGCATGTGTTGTGTGTGCGCATGCGTCTGTGTGTGTGCATGTGTTTGTGTGTGTGTGCGCGTGCACGTATATATGCGTGTGTGTGCGCGTTTGTGTGTGTGTGAGAGAGAGAGCTGAACACCTGCAGGGTCTCCAGCCATCATTACCCAGACTCCCCCTCTCCCAGCACATCCAGCCTGCAGCAGGAAATGACATCAGACAGAGAGCTGGACTCCACACACACATGGAAACCATCAGAGCTCACAGTCCAAACGCTCACTAATGCAGGAGCCTCAGGAAATAACACATCAATGAGGGAAGGCATTCTGTGCGCAACACTGCACTCAACCTGGAAATACATTCTGCATTGTTTCAAATCAAAAGAAAATCCAACGCAAAAAATATACAAAAATAAAAGCATGGAGGTGTTCATGTCAAACTGAACTGACAAAGGCCATGTTATATATATTTATATATACACAAAGCATATTAAATGCATGTAATGTGTTCGTAAAATAAGTTTTCTGAAAATAAAATGGCAAAACATTGATGAGAACGTTCCATCAACGTTCAGGGTTACAAATACTAGTGTGCAAAAATTAAACAATACTTATGTACATTACGTACATCTGTACTTACTAGAATAATTAAATCAGAATAAGTAAATCAGACTAAATTTTATTATATTCATTCATTTTGTTTTCGGCTTAGTCCCTTTATTAATCTGGGGTCGCCACAGCAGAATGAATCGCCAACTTATCCAGCATATGTTTTACACAGCGGATGCCCTTCCAGCTGCAACCCAGTACTGGGAAACACCCATACACGCTCCTTCTCACACACACACACACACACACACACACACACACACACACACACTATGGCCAATTTAGTTCATCAATCTTTATTTCAAGAGTTCACACTTAGATATTGCTCGATAATAATAGCAGGTTTGGCATGCTGTCCCGGGAGAGAACCCTGAGCTCGGAGATAATTGAGCCCAGGGCTCCTGCCTGGTCAATAAGCATATAAGGGGTACGAGATCACATAGTTCTCGAGAGCGCCCCCTGGTAAAGGAGGAAAAGGGGGAGATGGGGTGGATGAGAGGGGTTTCTTCGAGAACGAAGATAAGAGTAGTTTTTGACAGGCTACTTATAGGGAGTTTGTATTAATCTGATTGGCTTACAGATGAGAGACCGGCTGCGATCAATCATATCACGTGCTCCTCTCGAAATTAGTTTGTGAAACTTCACGTTGATGGTCCCTTTAACACATTTTACATCGCATCTACATGCCAACTAATTCTCATTAGATTAGAAGTAGACTGTTGGGGTTAGGGTTAAATGTAAGTTGACATGTACAGTACTAATACTCAAATGACAAGTAATTGGCATGTAGCTCAATGCAACTTTTAGTCAACAAAATGTGCAATAGGAACCATCAAAATAGTCTTACCAATCGGACTAATAAAATTCAGTTTGGACTACAAATATCATGACTGCAGTAGTCTCCTATAGCAAGAAGAAGCATCTTAAACCAGTCAAAGGTGAATTCTTTACCAGTTTAGGATGGTTTTAAGCTGATCTGTTAGTCTTTAAGATAAGCCATTGCTAATTTAGACTGGTTTAGTCCAGCTTAAACAGCAAAAATTGTGGTCATCCCCCCCATATTAATCCATTTAGCATAACAGGGCTTTGCTAGCAGTTCTCATCTCATATTCAAACCCATTAAATCAAACATGTCAGTAAATCTCCATTTTGTGTGCTATAATCACTGTACATCTCCAGCAGTGTTGTGCTTTCTGAATTAAAAAGTCGTGTTTCTGTTTAAAGCAGCATGTTAGCATTAGCATGGCGTGCTGCTGGATCTGTCATGGCAGAGACGCTATCACTAGAGCTCTGTTTATCTTAGCAGTTTCCTCCTGAAGCGGGACTCAATTAAACACAGAGCTTCAGTGCGATTGTGTCACGATTCATTAGGCAGAACTGCGGTCCGTGTGAGTGGACGTCTGTGGAAGTTAGCGAGCCGACGTGTGTTTATTTTGATCTGTCCTCACTGGTTTGTTCATGTGGAGTCCTGCAGCTGAATCATTGCGATGGACGGATGTTTGAGGGCGAAGCAATGGCGAAATACATTCAGGTTAACTTCTTCAGTTCAGTTCAGTCAGACACAAGTGCAAATATAAACACCAAAGAGCTGATTTGTTGTAGAAATGTGTGTGTATTCAAATTGAAAGCAGCATGTTTAATACTGTAAAGACGTTTGTTTTAAAGGAATGTAAATAAAAAGGCTAATTTTACAAAGTTAAGCAGTTGACTTGAAGCCATTTTTAAACCATTCAGCCGGTTTCTTGTTCTGGCGGGGTCACTATTAGCTTAGCTTAGCATAATTCATTGAATTGGATTTGACCATTAGCATTAATTTTCCTATTTAAAGCTCCAGACCTGGATTGTTGGATCGTTTATAATAACTAATTGTCTTGTTAAAACTCTGACGAGGCATATAAAAGTTTTTTTTTTATATATTTTTTTTATGTTTTTGTTCATCATTCATTCATTCATTTTCCTTCGGCTTAGTCCCTTTATACATCAGGGGTCGCCACAGCGGAATGAACCGCCAACTTATGCGGATACCTTTCTAAGGAAACAACCCAGTACTGAGAAACATCCACACTCATACACTACGGCCAATTTAGCTTATTCAATTCACCTACAGCGCATGTGTTTGGACTGTGGGGAAACCGGAGCACCCGGAGGAAACCCACTCCAACACGGGGAGAACATGCAAACTCCACACAGAAACGCCAACTGACCCAGCCAGCACTCGTACCAGCAACCTTCTTGCTATGAGGCCACAGTGCTAACCACTGAGCCACCTTATCACCTTATGTTCATTGCTTGCATATAATAAATGAACACCTCAGCTTAGTTTTCAGAGATCATTAGGCAAGGATCATTGTTTTGCATTATGCGTTCATCTTATTTTTCTGATTTTTTGTTTAATCCATAACGCTAGATTATATATTTTATAAATTAATGGTTTAAAGCAGTGGTCCCCAACCCCCGGGCCGTGGACAGGTACCTGACCGTGGATAAATTGGTACCGGGCCGCAGAAGAAATCATTAAGTATTTCTGTTTTATTTATTATCAGAGTCTGAACGATCCTTTATTTTGAAAATGACCGTATTCGCTCGGTTACATATCAGTCATTTGAGTGCCAAAATTGAACCCACAAGCTAGCAAAATGAGTAAGAAACATACATCTTTGGAAAGTTTCTTTCCGAAGGGGAAAAGGCTCAGTGAAGGACCCACGAACAACCAAGGAATGGATCCGCAACCCATTTAATCACCAAACCAGGGGAATTCAGCATGTCTGTGCAGGAAGAAGATCAACTGCTGGAGATCGCAAATGACTGTGGCCGTTCACATCACGTCTTTTCCGCACGCAATTTCGTTATTTCCAATGGAGGCATGCATATTGTGAGCGACGCGCACGCAACACCCAGTTAAAAACATCTCAAGTTTTCAGAATGCCATGATCGCACCGCGAGTCACGTGACAAGAACGGACCAATCAGCTTCATGCTTTGTATGGAATATACACATTTCGGTAGACTAATTACTTCAGACAAACACAGAGCGCCCAAACACTGCAGCGCTTTTTCATTTTCTCCATGAATAAAACTTGTATCAGAGCTGCAGCAATGTTTTGTCAGCTTGTCGTCCTCTGAGAAAACAGTGATGGTAGCCTAGCAATCTACAATGCCGACTGTGATAAAAGATTGAGGACCACTAGTGTAAAGGTCTATCATTAACGGTAATTATTCCAATGAAAAAGATTGGTTCATTGGCTGAACACATCAAATCCTTCTAAACCTGTTGTGCTTTCTGATGTTCAACAGCGCGACTCATGTTTCAAGGCATTTGTATCATTAGCTATTTGCTAAATTAATATCAGCTTGTATCTGTATGAAATGTTCAATTTACACCCACAAGCCAAAGAAATATATGCCTATTATAAGCCAAACTGAAGAATGAGCTGGTGTGACTAATGTGAATGAATTCAGGCCAAAATGAAGTTCATTTCAGGAGCTTTTCAAAGCGAATTCCCAGACACCTCTTTGGTGTGGAAACCTGCTTTCTTAACCTCTTTATTTTCTATTTTAGTTTGTTTATTGAGAGAAAAATACATTTACTGAAAGCATCATATATTTGTTAACAGCATACCATTGCTCAGGTATTTCAAATGTCCTTTAAACCCTAAATGAATACTTTGCAGTGAACATACGTGGCCCTTTAGTTGGTATTTCTTCTAAAGGTTGTAGCGATGCTAAGTTAGCATAGCATTGCAGCCAGGGCAAGCACCACTCACAAAACCTGAAATTTCAACATCACAAATAATTAAGAGTGACATTATGAGTATCCTGGATGTTTTCTGAGCAGTAAGAGTCACATTTGTTCTTCAAATGAGGTTTGTTGTGTTAGCATAGCCTTGAATGACACGTCAGATGCGGCGCAGTGGAAAGATCAACACCTTCACCAACGAACATTACGCAAATAAACTCCAGCTTGTTCTCAGAAATGCCACAGAGAGAGAGAAAAACACTAGAAGTCTTCTTACTGTAATATGAAAAATAATCCAACGTGGCACTTCAGAGTTGCACAGCAGAAAAGAGTGTTACTTGCAGGTACTTTAGGTATGTGCTCATGCAGCGAATGTGTGTGTGAATGTGCTTGGCGTGTATAGTTACATGCATGTGTGTGTATTAGCGTGTGTCCGGATCAGCTCGCCCGCGGGTCACACCACAGATGAAACAGATAAGGTAATTGGCTCTAATGAAATCCAGACCCAGCAGTCCAAAATTCTGTTTTTCTCTCTCTCCATTTTTTTTCCCATTCAAATGCATTCGATCCTTCTTCCTTCTCCCTCATGTTCATGCACTGTTTGAAGTTTGCGAAACTCCAGCCTTGAGCGAGGTTTGAGACGTAACGTTGCGTTGGAGACTGTAATTATCGCCCCTGTGCTGTCGTGGAGTTTACGGCACAGGAAAAGAGTCATTATGCATTCAATCCATATTCTTTTCTTTTTTTTTTAATGTGGAGGAAAGGTTGAAAGGTCGCCAGAAGGAGGTGCAGAAAAATGACTTTGAAATTCGTGAGCAGGGATGGGAATCTTGCAGAACATAATGATTAATGGGTGGTGAAGCGTGTTGTGTTTTTCTAAGTTAAAATACTTCCCATCTCAGTTATTTCTCAAACTTTGCTCTGTTTGTTTGAGCAGCACAACACGGCAATGGTGGATCCACCAATGGTAAGAGTTCGGGGGCGGAGCTTTGTTTGAGGAGCAATGGAGGAAAGCAGAAATGCTTAGGAAATATATATATATATATATATATATATATATATATAATGAACAGTTTCCGGCGATGTGGTGGTGCAGTGGGTAGCACAATCACCTCACAGCAAGAAGGTCGCTGGTTCGAGCCTCGGCTGGGTCAGTTGGCATTTCTGTGTGGAGTTTGCATGTTCTCCCCGTGTTCGCGTGGGTTTCCTCTGGGTGCTCCGGTTTCCCCCACAAGTCCAAAGACATTGGGGGGAATTGGGTAAGCTAAATTGGCCGTAGTGTAAGTGTTTGAATGAGTGTGTATGGATGTTTCCCAGTGATGGGTTGCAGCTGGAAGGGCATCCGCTGCGTAAAACATATGCTGGATAAGTTGGCGGTTCATTCCACTGTGGCGGCCCCAGATTAATAAAGGGACTAAGACGAAAAGAAAATAAATGAATGAATATATGAACAGTTTCCGTATTTTGTGTTTTATTTCTTCATTTATTTCTGGTTGTGAATTGCATTATGGGATGTTGATCTCTGCTCTGTCGACTTTTGATGTTGAAAATTTAACTCTACAGTTTAACAAAGTGACTTTTATTGACATTTTAGTGGCTTGAAATAATATAATGTATAATAAGTAATATATCGGGAAATAAGTCTGTAAAATAACAAAATGTGCTGGCGGTTTATTACGAGGTTTTTGTAATGTCATATACAACATAAACAATAAATCACTTTAAACTATTAAAAATGTTCATAAAAGTCACTTTTTTTTTTACTTTTCAACGTTATAAGTTGTTGAAAGAAAGATTAAAGGTCACATAATTTAACTCAGAAGCATAAATAAATGGGAAAGAATAAAACAAAATGAATCACAAAACACAGAAAACTGCTAATTTACAGATATTTCTTACAGTGTATATGGGTGTTTAAAAGAAAGAGGTGTTCAAAAAATAATAATTAAGTCTTATATAGGTTACAATTTTGATCTTATTTACCCCAGTACACTAGAATATGTCCTGTTTATTGGAGAAACAAATTATGACTACCAGGATGTACAAAAACACCCACTAAGATGAGTCTTGTACCAAAAAATCTTGTCCTATTCAAAATAAAACAAAATATCATTTGGCTACATGTTAAAAGACTACTGAGAGGTCACAGTGCAGCCCCAAAAAACTAATTGTCATATTAAATGCTTTTATAATTTAAACCAATAGGTCATTTAAATATACAATATATATTTATAATAAAATGTAGGACACTCATTTATTTTTATATTAGAATAATCTTATTTTGGTGGCGCAGTGGGTTGCACGATCGCCTCACAGCAAGAAGGTTCCCGGTTCTAGCCTCGGCTGGGTCAGTTGGCATTTCTGTGTGGAGTTTGCATGTTCTCCCCGTGTTGTCAAAGGTTTCCTCCGGGTGCTCCGGTTTCCCCCACAAGTCCAAACACATGTGCTATAGGTGAATTGGGTAAGCTAAATTGTCAGTAGTGTATGTGTGTGAATGAGTGTGTGTGGATGTTTCCCAGTGATGGGTTGCAGCTGGAAGGGCATCCGCCACGTAAAACATATGCTGGATAAGTTGGCGGTTCATTCCACTGTGGTGACCCCAAATTAATAAAGGAACTAAGACGAAAAGAAAGTGAATGAATGAATACTCTTATTTATTTTTTAATAAACATACCTGTTATGCCGAATAATAATGAAATTAAGGATTCTTTAAATTATTTCATCCATATTTGTTTACCCATTTAAATATTTGTGTTGCAATCGAAGTTTATTGTATTTATCAAATGTCAGCAGTGATGCACCAAGCACTGAATATCTAAATAAAGCTATTAAAAATGGAGGCCTTCAAGAACTGTAGGTTTAACCTCATCTGCATTTTACCGTTCATAAAGAAACTCAAAATGAAGCGTTGGCAGAACAGCAGAGAAAGGAGCGCGGAAAAATGAAGACAGAACATTAATTAATTATTACAGGTTTTTAATCAAGACAAGGGCAACAAATCCTTAAGATGTGAAACCAAGATGCTGAGTGTTGCCAAGGGGTTGCCATGGTGATCTGACCGGTTGCCAGGTGTTTGAGGAGTTAAAAGATGTGTGCAGCACAAATGGCATTGCGGGAGTTACATAAACAAAAGTTTAATTCTCGGGATTAGTGGTTTAAAACTTAACTTAATGAGTGATAATAGTGATGCTCGACTTAGCAAACACTACTAAAAAGTCATTTAAGACGCAAACAGATCCCTGGGAAGAAGGGGGTATGGAGAGCTAATGAGGAAGGATTTACAACGCCCCACTGAGACGTAAAAACCCAGTTTGGGCTTTTAAAACCTCTTATCTTTCCACAACTTTTAACTTGAGCTTCACACTTCCGTCTAGTGGAGATGGGCCCCTGCGGAGGGGGTGAGGGTCTTTCAGCCCTGCAGGGGGGCTGAAAATGCAGCGGTGATGAAGTGGCGGAGCGGAGCTTGTTGTTGGTTGAGACTGCATGGGGCGATGGACCATCTGTTTCAGGTTTTCTCTCTTTACTTTGCTCTTTCTCTGTGGAGTAATGCCGCATGCAGAACAGCAGGAGATACCTGCTTCTGACCTCTAGAAACCTGCTCCGTAAGCTCCACACTTTAGATGCGATGGCTTGTTTTTCTACGTGCTGCATTTTAAAAGCTTTCGGACATATGCAAGAAGTAGAATCAGTCAGATTTACTGTATAGAAACGTTTTGCGCATATGCATTTATTATACAATCTGTTAGACCTTTTCTTGCAAACATTTGTCTTATAACTGAACAGGGGATGAGTGTGCAGACTCAATTTAATAAATAAATATTTGCATGAACGCACGTAAAAAAAAATTGAATTGAATATTAGTGTGGCGACGCGGTGGCGCAGTGGGTAGCACAATCGCCTCACAGCAAGAAGGTCGCTGGTTCGAGCCTCGGCTGGGTCATTTTGGCATTTCTGTGTGGAGTTTGCATGTTCTCCCCGTGTTCGCGTGGGTTTCCTCCGGGTGCTCTGGTTGTCCAAAGACGTGGTATAGGCGAATTGGGTAAGCTAAATTGCCCGTAGTGTATGTGTGTGAATGGGTGTGTATGGATGTTTCCCAGTGATGGGTTGCAGCTGGAAGGGCATCCGCTGCGTAAAACATATGCTGGATAAGTTGGCGGTTCATTCCGCTGTGGCGACCCCAGATTAATAAACGGACTAAGCCGAAACGAAAATGAATGAATGAATATTAGTGCATGGTAAAACACGCAACACAAACAAACGACATCTGAAGGAGCCAAAAAAATAGGATGATCCAAGAGTGTCAATTCAAGAGAGAAAAGCGATGCATTTCGAAAATCTGATGCTTTTCACCACAGCTTTAGGAACAACATGCGGCCAGCATTTCTCAATCCATCTTAAAAATGACTGTTTAAACACTAAACAAACCAAGATAACCATTGAGAACCTCAAGGACAACACATACGAAGAGACGATGCCAACCATCGAGGACTTCCAGGACAGCACATACACTTAATACACAAATACACTTCATCAAACATGTAGACGCATAGACATCCCCTATATGCAATAAAACCGCAGGTTAACCATGTCTGTATATAATAACTTCAATTTGATTGTAACTTTTAATTTGACCGTAATGCAATAATGTGCACCTTTTGTGAAGCTGCTTTGAAACTAATTATTATAAAAAGCACTATACACAAACTTGGACTGAAATGTAGATAATGTTTTGAACGCAAGGGAACCCAATTCTGCAGCCCAGGCTCATGGGAATTATGTGCCCAGACTATTATTTAAAAAACCCAACCAATATGCACCCTGGAATACGTTTTCCTGCCATTATTGTTTTCACAAATCAACTAGAGAGTGCCCTGTACATTT
Source organism: Danio choprae (assembly GCA_903798125.1). Lineage (NCBI taxonomy): Eukaryota > Metazoa > Chordata > Actinopteri > Cypriniformes > Danionidae > Danio > Danio choprae. The sequence continues at coordinate 45,486 of CAIGQW010054307.1, forward strand.
ATGACAATCTCAAACATGTTTTTTCATATGTGCCATTTCTTGTAAATCCACCAGAGGGCGCTGTATACATTTGTGTGCATATTAGTGTCCTTCTTGTGCATGTCCGTAAGAGAATCCAGTCGGCATATCGTCATGCATAATATATCAGCTTGATATGAACTGACTCCCCTCCTTAAATCCAACCGATAGTGTTTTTAAAAGCAAACTAGAAGAGAAAAGCCATCACGCACATGCTTCTACAACAACCTCACGCTGCTTTTTTTGGGTTTCGTTTTACCTGGTTTCTGGAATGTCCTTTGCTGAACTTGAACCCTGGTCCTCTCCAAGTCTGGCATAGTTCGCGGCGAGCTACTGTGCAAACCAGTCACACCAGAAAAGCGGTCCTACAAAAGATAAGCAGTCAGTGATACCACCCCATAGCATTCGTTTTACACATGAAATGCAGCCATATTTAGCCGCAAGCACATATTTCTCTGTTCTCGAAAATATACACCAGTTTCCAAATGAGCCTGTGTTGAAAATTTGTTATGATCCGTAAATTATGTCAGCGCTTTCCCAATGTTGTTTGTCCCCTAAATTCTTTTGTGCTCTACAGCAGACAAAATGAGCCAATTTCTGATTTATCAGTCTCAAAATCATCACAAGCCCAAGCAGGACATTGGCCCAGGGATCATTGGTACCAGACGTTTCTATGATTGTGATAAGTGCTCAAATAAAACCAGAGGAGAAACCAAACCCAAATACAAACCAATCAGATCAAAGTGACACAGCTTGCAAATTAAGCTTCATGAATCAGGTTTTTACTAACCCATGAATGAAAGTTAATATCCTTGAACACTTGCATATCAGCAATGTTTTCAAAACCAACCATGGCAATGCAAAAGCCCCAGAGAGAGCCTGCATTAAAAGCAACCCCTTCCCTTTGGACTGCAGCATGTGGAGTTTAATAGCTGCTGCTGGACTGCATGGACCTTCATTGAGGCTTTTGACATTTCGTGAATCACGCTGCCATACTTCAGCGATGACATGCGTGTGTACACAACATTTACTTGTAAAGGATAAAAACCCCAAAAGTCAAGCTCACTCATTCGGAAAGATTTTCTTTATGATTTTGAAAACGCAGAGCAATTTTCTTGTTTCCTCTGAAGTGCTCTGAGCAGAACAGACGGGCTGTGAAGCTGTTTAAATCTCGGCTGCAGTGAGCTGAGGAGTAACGCAATGCACACTTAAAATACCACAGCCATGACTCAGCACTGAGCAACACCCTTGCTGTCTACATAGGCAGCTCCCTTCTTAGGCAGCAGCATCATCATCATGACTAACATGGAACTTCATGGTTACATCTCTTTACCACGACCAACATCATCCAACACCACGACCAACATCAAAATAAAGCTTTATATTTTAAACGCATTGGTTAATTTTTCTAGGTAGTTAAAAAGAAAAAGATATGAAAACTACATGAAACATCCGGACTAAAAATGTTATCTTTTCTTTTTGGTTTTGGTCTGGACCAAAGAAACTTGGAGAACTAAATTACTCATCCAATGAACAAAAATCAGGGCCTCACGGTGGTGCAGTGGGTAGCACGATAGCCTCACAGCAAGAAGGTCGCTGGTTCGAGCCTCGGGTGGGTCAGTTGGCGTTTCTGTGTGGAGTTTGCATGTTCTCCCTGTGTTGGCGTGGGTTTCCTCCGGGTGCTCCGGTTTCCCAAAGTCCAAAGACATGCGCTATAGGGGAATTGGGTAGGCTAAATTGTCCGTAGTGTATGTGTGTGAATGGGTGTGTGTGTATGTTTCTCAGAGATGGGTTGTGGCTGGAAGGGCATCCGCTGCATAAAACATATGCTGGACAAGTTGGCGGTTCATTCTGCTGTGGCGACTCCAGATTAATAAAGGGACTAAGCCGAAAAGAAAATACAAATGAACGAATAAACAAAAATCCAATATATAAGAATAAATTAAAACATCGTCCGATCTTTTACTATACTTTACAAAAAATATATTAGATTTAGATTAGATTCAACTGTGTCTTTACACATGTAATAGTACAAGGCAACGAATGCAGTTTAGGTCTAACCAGGAGTGCAATAGCAGCAAGTGTATAAGTTATAAAGTGCAATTATAGAAAAGCTATGGGTGATGTTTACAGATGGAAGTATATGAACATTATATACAGGCTGTACTAGCTATGAACAGAGATTTACAATAGATGAACACATGTACAGGTTGCTATTCATAATCAGAGGTATGCAGATAGATATGAACATAATAACAAACGTATATGTACAGTGGGTACGTGCAATTCAAGATGAATTAGTGCAATGTAGTGCGGTGAATGTGCAATTTTAATAGTGCAAATATTAAATAATAAATAATGCAGTGTTTATGGGGAGTGTAAGTTGTGGGGAGTGTAAGTTATATGAACCATTAGTCATGGCAACTTATGTTTTTAGTTCATTGTAACGTATTAAACCAAGTTAATCATGTCCTAAATTAATTTTATAAGTTACACAAGACAGTCAGACAGTCGCAGCTCATCCAGAATGCTGCGGCCAGGATTCTGACCAGAACCAGAAAATCAGAGCACATCTCACCTGTCCTCAGGTCTCTACACTGGCTCCCAGTTACATTCAGAATAGATTTTAAAATATTATTACTTGTCTATAAATCACTAAATGGCCTAGGACCTCAATACATTACAGATATGCTCACTGATTACAAACCTAACAGATCACTCAGATCTTTAGGATCATATAAACTAGAAATTCCAAGAGTTCAGTCAAAGCAGGGTGAATCGGCCTTCAGCTACTAACAGCGCCCCCTGCTGCTGTAATCAGCTTCCAGAAATGATCAGATGTGCTCCAACATTAGATACATTCACATCCAGACTTAACATATCTGTTTAGCTGTGCCTTTACTGAATGAGCACTGCGCTACGTCTCACAGATCGCACTATTATGTCTTTCTTTTCCTTTTCATTCTTTTATAACCTGATTTAACACATTTTAATCTGGTTTTATTTGTTTTCATATTGTTTGTTTTTATTTTTTATACTTCTCTCTTTTATTCCCGTTTATGTAAAGCACTTTGAATTGCCACTGTGTATGAAATGTGCTATATAAATAAACTTGCCTTGCCTTGCCTTTTAAGTCAGTTTAATATAATGTATGTTCAAAGGACTCATAAGGTTAATTTGATTTGGCTTAAAATTAAGGCAACCAGTAATTCTTTACGGTGTAGTGCAAAAGTCACCAATAGTAACTGACCAGGGATCACATTTTAAAGGTGTAGTATGCACAAAATAGGGGCGTAGACGTGCGTTACACAAAACACAAAAGTTCCAATCTATAAAAAACTAACTTTATAGGAGAATGTGCGCAGCCGTAAACATATTTAACTTAAATATTGACTCAATTGAACCACTTTATATGATCATATGAGCCATAATAATCATAACCAAATAAATGAAAATGTATTCTGCAATTCGTTCACTTTTAGGAAGGTTTCTAGAAATGCTTTTCACATACACACTTTTCTAAAAAGCCTTGACACAATGCATGCCCGCACCCTTTGCAAAGCGGCTGACACACTGAAAAGAAGCAAGAGCCGTGCGGTCATGATGAACTTTCTACACGTGTGTATCTGTTTAGCATTTCAGTCAGGGTGACACCAGTCAACGAGGCTTAATGAAGCCTTGAAGCTTGGCCTGGAGGGGGGCAGTCAAATGTTTGGAGGTGTCACTGAAGGCTAATTACCCCCCAGGGGGACGGTGGTCTGCATTTACCCCCCACAGACCCCCTCCAGGAGAGCCTGACAAAGATGCATTAAGCAGATCCTTTAGAAAAGAAAAAGACTGCAACGTTAACCTCCCCTGACGTCCAGCGCTGCTTCAGTTTCTCACAATGTGGCTGTTTGGCACACATACATGCAGGAGACTACAGTGCATTTTGTTTTGAAGCCATTCAAAGAGTTTCAGGGGAGGTTTAAGAACAAGCAAACCACAGATATATCAGTGCACATCACACATAGAAAACAAAATGCTAAATATATGTATATACTAATATACTTATATGTTCAGCTATATCAGCTGTAATTTCATATACATGTTCATGGATGCCCATATATCAGAATTCAGGATGGGTCAGAATTATTCATCAATGTGTTTCACGGTTGCTCATCAATATAACACTGATTGATGGGTTACATTTCCTATCGGGCTACCAGACTTGTTTCTGCTGGTTAGACTGGTCTAGTTTGATGGTTTTCAAAGGGATTTCGCCTGAAAACTGATTGCTATCTGAAAATGCAGATTTATTTTAATGTTTGCTTTTAAATTAGCACTGAAACACAGTTCATTCATTCATTCATTCATTCATTCATTCATTCATTCATTTTCTTTTCGGCTTAGTCCCTTTATTAATCTGGGGTCGCCACAACGGAAAGAACCGCCAACTTATCCAGCATATGTTTTCCAGCTGCAACCCATCTCTGGGAAACATCCAACACACCCATTCACACTCATACACTACGGACAATTTAGCTTACCCAATTCCCCTATAGCGCATGTGTTTGGACTTGTGGAGGAAACTGGAGCACCCGGAGGAAACCCACGCCAACACGGGGAGAACATGCAAACTCCACACAGAAATGCCAACTGACCCAGCCGAGGCTCGAATCAGCGACCTTCTTGCTGTGAGGCGATTGTGCTACCCACTGCGCCACCGTGCTGCCTGAAACACAGTCAAACACTGTAACTTGATCGGTTTAAACTTGTATACCATGTAATCCATCGGTTTTGGGACTACATTATTGACAAAAGCAGGATGTATGGAAATTCCAATCTTTCCAGACTCATAACAGATTCAGTAATATTGTAAATAATGTTCAGTTTCTTGCACAAACTGATTGCTTCACTTCGTATGACCTTAATGGGATAGTTCACCAAAACATATGAAAGTTCTGTCACCATTTACTCACTTAGCTTAACTTGATCCAAACCTTTTCAAGTATTATTTTTTTGTTCTGTAAGATATATTGAAGAATGTTGGAAACATGTAACCATTGACTTCCATAGCAGTTAAAACAAACACTATGAAAGTCAATGGTTAGATGTTTCCGTCATTCGTCAATATATCTTCTTTTGTGTTCAACAGAATAATGACATAATAAAAGCTCCGCTGCTTTCTTGCCGTATTGTGTTCATCTTTCATTAGCAATTGCTTCAACGTTTCTCTCGTTTTGTTTCCATTTGTTTTAATCTTACTCCGTTTCATTCTACCATGATATTAGTTGCTGAATACTTTACTCATCCATCAATATGATTTCTGCAGTCCTGTAGGACCACATCTCCCATAATTCCACACTCAGTCACGTTGTCATCAAAATACGCCTTTGTTTGTTGTGAATACGCGCCCTCTAGTGGAGAAATGTACAAACGGTGCCTTTTGAGCTGATCTTTTCAGCAAAGAAGTTTTATTTCAGTCCATTCTGTCACTTCTAATTGATAAGACAGTTGCAAGGAGGGATTGAGAAATCTCAACAGCCACATTTGTACTCGCATCAGCAACAATGACACATCCACCACATTAAACCACTCCAACAAACTCAATGCAAATCCATCTTTAACACTGGCCTGATGCGTTAAACATCCACACCACAATTATGCTAATTCCTGCTGAATCTGAGAACACAAAAACCAAACCCTGGACCTCCAGAACAATGCGCTGTGTTTGTCAACCAAGAAAAAAAAAAAAAGAGCTTGCGTCGGATCCAAACCATCAGATTTTCCTGGCGAGTGTGGTGAAAGCACTTAAACGGACATGCCGAGGGCTAGTTTCAGGGTCCGTTCTAATTAAAATATTTCACTTTTAAAAGTTTCCAGTGGATAGATCTGACCTTGTGTGCATTCCAGCTTTTCAGGGGAATAAAGCGGGGCAAAAGCATGCTCATAACTCCGGCTTCCAGCAGGGATCTCATCCAGAAAAGAAACAGAGGAAGTCCGGGGGGATTTAGCTGAAACAGGTCGGTATGTGACTCAGTGCTTTATGTGCTCTTGTTTCAGTCATGGGTGTTACTTCACTTTTTTTTTTTTATCTCAGTGGTTGATTTTTATTAAAACTGAATCTGACTCAACCTTGCTCAGTTTGGCATATGAAGGCAGCATTAAACATTCAGCAGACGCCTATACCTTAAGCTACTTACACTGCATTATTACAATTAAAGCAAGTTTTAAAATTAATTCACACATTCCCTGGGAGTTTATCACATAACCCTGCCTTTTAGCACGATTTTTTTTGTAAAGTTTCTTTAGAAATTAGCAGTAATTATAGAATTTAATTGTGATTAGGGCTGCACGATATTGGAAAAATCTACCATTGCGATATTTCTTTTATTTTGCCGGCCACTTTATTAGGTACACTAATCAGCCAATCACATGGCAGCAACTCAATGCATTTAGGCATGTAGACAGGGTCAAGACGATCTGCTGCAGTTCAAACCGAGCATCAGAATGGGGAAGAAAGGGGATTTAAGTGACTTTGAACGTGGCATGCTTGTTCTGTCAATAATTGATGTTTACTATTTGCATCTCCATAAAATCCAATAAACAATCTATAACCTTTTTGGGGTCCTCAACACATTTCCGTTGTGGTCTGTGCTATTTGCAGTGCATTTCTGTATTTCCACATGCGAGTATTTTCATGCATAACAATCTATAAATACAATCAAGAAAAAGATACCCCAAAAATAAAGTGTTTTATCATTTCCCGAGTCTAACAGTACTCAAGTACAGTAAATGAATGATAAAAATAATTCAATAAAATCAATCATTGTTAAAGTAACAAGTGGAACAATATCTTATGCCTGAATGCTTTTAAAATCATTATACGATCACAGGCATCAAAACCACACGCAAATGATCAATTATAATACAGACTCAACATTGCACATATCCTGCGATGTGACTATTGTGAATTATCACATAGCGATATCGATGCTGAAACAATATATTGTGCAGACCTAATTGTGATGCATGCATTTTTCCATGACGTCACAAATTACGTCAGCTAGTTCATTTAAAGTTAGATTAATTTCCATAAAGTCAGAGTGTTTCACAGAGAAACATCAGCAGGATCATTGTAATCCAGATTTCAGTCTACTTTACCTTGCATTTACCTCCTCCTTAAACCTATATATAGCTATATCAAGTGCACTAGCAATTTTATATTTACTGTTTCACCCAAATTACAAGCTTAAAATATATATTTTTTAATATGTCATGATCTCAGGCCAGTTAAAACACGGCTTATTATTGTTTTTCAATGTTCTCTTATAACGTTAATTACGTTTCTTTCAACAAAATAATTCATTAAATAATACTTTTTTAAATAACAATATTTACACTCGCGTATAAACATACACATTTTAAGGAGCAGTTCATTAAGAGGTCATTAATAAGACTTGGTAACCAGTGTATAGAAAATATTATCCATAAACAATCATAATTAAAGAATTATGAAGTGTTTACTTACAGTCAGTGATGCTTCCGTCAGATCCAGTACAACTCGCTGCTTCCTGTTTGAATAAAAGTCTTTTTGCTCTTCTTTACAATGTCCCTCATTAACAAAACAAGTTGAAGTTTTAAAATTCTTAATTAATTAATTAATTAGTCAAATTCTACGAACAAGGACTGTGTAGTCCTCTGACACGACGATCTTCTTCTAAAGTATTTACATAGAGAGCCGTTAAAACCGGAGACCTCGAAGTGAACTAATATATTCTTCCATTTGTCCTTTTGTTGTCAGACTCAAACTTGAAGTACTTCAGAAATTAAATGTGCATCTGTTTACTGTATAAACTGTAGATAATGTCCATAATTATAGCAGGTTATGTTTCTGTTTAACGCGACTATGTTTGTGTTTGACGCGACTGAGTCAGGTGCAGCCGTTAAATAACTGGCTAAAGGAAAGTGGGCGGGGCTTATGGTGCAACTATGTAAACCTATTGGTTGATTGTTTCTCTAGAGGCAGTCATATGCAAATATACGTGACATTGATTAATTTTTTTTATTTAAATGTTTGTTGTTTGATTAAATTACTTCCTTTTAGCTGGGCGAAATAAAAGATGTATGAAGAAAACATTCAGAGTAATTGAATGCTTAGCCTTTCTATCGTATTTTTCATTATTTTGTCAATTTAAGCAAAAATAAATGGCTTAATTTGGGTATTTAGAAAGATGTAAAATAATATTGTTATTGTTGTTAATAATGTTAATGAAATCTGTTCCATCAACTGCAAAAAAATGCAAATAATACTTTATAATGAAGCTTGTATACTGTATAAACTGTATAATGTCCATGATTATAGCAGGTTGTGTTTGACGCGATGTAAAATTTGCATCAGGTGCAGCCGTTACTTAAATAGCTAAAGCAAAGTGGGCGTGGCTTGTGGTGCAACAACGTAAACCTATTGGTCGATTGTTTCTGTAGAAGCAGTCATATGCAAATAAACGTGACATTTATTGGCGGTGATTTATTTTTTAAATTTAAATATATGATTAAATTTTTGATAAATTACTTTCAATTAGCTGAGGGAAATAAAAGATGTATGAATTTTCTTTTAGAATAGTCAAATGTACAGCATTTCTATTATATTTTTCACTATTTTGTCAATTTAAGCACAATTAAATAGCTTAATTTGAGTATTTTAGAACAATTTAAAATAGTAAATATTATTAATAAAGTAAAATCTGATCCATCAACCACAAAGAAAATGCAAATAATATTTTTTAATGAAGCTTCCTGAGCAGTTATAACAGAATTTAATTTATTATTAATTAATTTGATGTGTGCTTTTCCATGATGACACAAATTAAATCAGCTAGTTCATTCAAAGTTAGATTAATTTCCATAAAGTCAGAATGTTTCAAGGGAAAGCATCAGCAGGATCATTGAAATCCAGATTTCGGTCTACTTTACCTTGTGTTTACCTCCTTCAGATGGGCTGAAACCTATTTTAGAGGGCATCGAGCAAACACAAATAAACATGAGACAACGGGTCTTTTATCCTGCATGAGCGTGTGTGTTGTCTTTGTGTACACTGAACTCCATTCTAATTGCCTGTTTATTTTCACACAAACCACAGGCCGATGTGCAGGTAGATGTGGTCTTGGTTATAGTGTGCCACATGGAGAGGGTGGCATATAGATGGCATTACAGCTGCCTGGGTGGTACATATAAATCACAACCCCACTATTAAATCACATATACACCAGAGAGGCGGAAAACCAGAAGACCAGGACAAACCGACTGTGGCGAAGCAGGCCGTGACCAGACACTTAGAGTCTGAGATTAGTATAAAACCCTTAAAATTGAGGCTTAAAATTTGAACCCATAACCATTTTTGATGTGTTTATGTCTATGTTGGAAACCGGTAACCATTGACTTCCATAGTATTTGTTTTTCCTATACTTTGTAGGTTGTAACATTCTTCAAAGTATCTTCTTTTGTGTTCAACAGAAAAAGGAAAGCCGTGGGATTGGGATTGGCATAAAGTCTTCAAAATTGAGGCTGATTTTGCAAACACATTCAGAATTTTTGTACAACATTTACCTCCATTTGGGGTTTGAACCTAACCTTGTTGATGTGTTTATGTCTATGTTGGAAACCGGTAACCATTGACTTCCATAGTAATTGTTTTTTCTATACTATGGAGTTCAGTGGTTCTAACATTCTTCAAAATATCTTCTTTTGTGTTCAACAGAAAAAGGAAAGTCGTGGGATTGATATAGCCCCTAAAAATCGAGGATGATTTTGCAAACACAATCATTTACCTCCATTTGGAGTTTGAACGCATAGCCTAAAAATGTTTGCCTACATTGGAAACCAGTAACCATTGACTTCCATTAAATTCGTTCTTTCTATCCTATGGAAGTCAGTGGCTCTAACATTCTTCAAAATATCTTCTTTTGTGTTCAACAGAAAAAGAAAACTCAGTGGATTAGTATAGCCCATAAAACTGATTTGGATATTTTTATTAGATGTATCTGAAGTTAAAAGTATTAACAAAACATCAAACACCTGTTAAAACCATCACCCTTGTTGCATTTCCATCGCTTTCTAAATAATAATTTATAAGAAAACAAAAAAGAAAATGTCTGTCAAAAACAGATTTTAAAAAATGTTGGAAACCGGTAACCATTGACCTCCATAGTATTTGTTTTTCCTATAGTATGAAGGCCAGTGGTTGTAACATTCTTCAAAATATCTTCTTTTGTGTTCAACAGAAAAAAGAAAGTCGTGGGATTGATATAGCCCCTAAAAATCGAGGATGATTTTGCAAACACAATCATTTACCTCCATTTGGAGTTTGAACCCATAACCTAAATATGTTTGCCTACGTTGCAAACCAGTAACCATTGACTTCCATTAAATTAGTTCTTTCTATCCTATGGAAGTCAATGGTTCTAACATTCTTCAATCTTGCTTTGTGTTCTCATGGGATTGATATACCCCCTAAAAACATTTACATCGTTTTTTGACGGCATTGACCTCCATTTGGGATTTCCAGCTCAAATACTGAGCCACATTTTGAAACTGTTGACCAACATTTAAAGGTTCCACCGGTTTCTTTTAATTCCCTTTTACTTGTTTGTCTGAACTAGATTATAGCAAAATAAAAGACCAACAAAGGAAAGCTGGATCAAATATGCCTAACCACACAACATCAGCGCTTTCATATTGCTCAAGCTTTGAGTTCTGAAAATATCTTGCATTCCTGTCGTAGTGTGGAAAGACTTTTAACACCAATAAAATGTCTCGGTCACATTTATGCATTTTTTTAAAGGTTGCAACACTTGGGATTCTTACTGAGGCTTGTTTGCAGCAAAACAACCGACCATCATGAAACATAAGAGAAAAACGCCTCTGAAGTGTGGTAATGTGAGTTGTTTTTGCATCCTGCTAAACCCAAACATCAATGCAGAATATCGGACATGACTTTTACTCATGTCATAAGAGAAAGCGATGTAATGCGATGCAATGCGAGCATGATAATCTGCTATTCGCATACAAATCGGCAGGGAATATGAAGGAAATGCAGTGCGATGAATCTCTGGACTGGATTAAAACACAGGCGCACAAGATCTGTCTGCTCATGATCATTTTAAATATGATTGGAATCTCCGCCATATTATTATGGGAGCTGCGCTGACATGAAAGCGTCCAATCCATGTGGTTCTGCTTACAGTCCAGAACCCACTAAATCGGAGATGAAAAGGCCTTCGCTCAAATGAAATCATAGATTAATCTGGTCTTCCAGGACGGACACGCTTTGTTTGAGGAATCATTGTGTGCTCAAAGTTTCCATTGAGCAGAAAAAAACATGGCAGCAAGAAGCCACGTCATGTTACCAAACAGGCTATGAATGCACATCTAATGATGACCTTTGACCTTACATTTTCATTCATTCATTCATTCATTCATTCATTTTCCTTCGGCTTTATTTATCAGGTGTCGCCACAGCGGAATGAACCGCCAACTTATCCAACATATATTTTACGCAGCGGATGCCCTTCCAGCTGCAACCCAGTACTGGGAAACATCCATACACACACACACACTCTGTGGCCAATTTAGTTAATCAATTCCCCTATAGCGCATGTGTTTGGACTGTGGGGGAAACCGGAGCACCCGGAGGAAACCCACGCCAACACGGGGAGAACATGCAAACTCCACACAGAAATGCCAACTGACCCAGCCGGGATTTGAACCAGAGACCTTCTTGCTGTGAGGCGACAGTGCTAACCACTGAGCCACCGTGCCACCCCTTAAACTTTCATGTGTGCATTTTGTTGATATGCGCAAGTGTTGATTTTATCCATTTAAATATGATTTTATTGTGACGCTGTAAAAAATTTAATGACAAAAAGTCAAGACAACAAATCTCTAACATATTCATTTATTCATTCATTCATTTTTTCGGCTTAGTCCCTTTATTATTCTGGGGTCGCCACAGCGGAATGAACCGCCAACTTATCCAGCATATGTTTTACGCAGCGGATGCCCTTCCAGCTGCAACCCATCACTGGGAAACATCTACACACACTCATTCACACACATACACTACGGACAATTTAGCTTACCCAATTCACCTATACTGCATGTCTTTGGACTTGTGGGGGAAACCGGAGCACCCGGAGGAAACCCACGCCAACACAGGGAGAACATGCAAACTCCATACAGAAATGCCAACTGACCCAGCCAAGGCTCGAACCAGCGACCTTCTTGCTGTGAGGCGATTGTGCTACCCACTGCGCCACCGCGTTGCCTGTTTAGTTCTAATATAAGATTAAATGTCTTGACAGAATGTACACCTGTTAAACCCATCAACCTGTTTGCACTTGTATGTGCATTATGATGAATAATTTATAATAAGAAAATAATAATATCACTGTTTTCTGACTTTTTAATGGCAGAATTTTAATATCCTTTAATTTGCACCACTTTTTATGACTACTTGTATAAATATTACTGTTCAAAAACCATATATGATGTGGTTTAACAATCTGTCATTTATGTTTATTACACTCAAAGGTATACTGTAAAAGCACATTATGGTTGCCTTTTTAAGCTGAATCAAATTAACCTTATGAGGCCATTGAACTTCTATTATGTTAAACTGACTTAAAACTGCTTGCATAACTTATAAAATTGAGTTAGAACATGATTAACTTGGTTTAATAAGTTACAATGAACTAAAAACATGCAGCCATGATTAAATGTTTATATAATTCTTTACAGTTTAGCAGATTACATTCATTCATTCATTTTCTTTTCGGCTTAGTCCATTTATTAATCTGGGGTCGCCACAGTGGAATGAACCGCCAACTTATCAAACATGTTTTACACAGCAGATGCCCTTCCAGCTGCAACCCATCACTGGGAAACATCCATACACACCCATTCACACTCATACACTACGGACAATTTAGCTTACCCAATTCACCTACCGCATGTCTTTGGACTTGTGGGGGAAACCGGAGCACCCGGAGGAAACCCACGCCAACACGGGGAGAACATGCAAACTCCACACAGAAATGCCAACTGACCCAGCCGGGGCTCGAACCAGCGACCTTCTTGCTGTGAGGCGATTGTGCTACCCACTGCGCCACCGTGCCGCCCCAGATTATTACACTAAGCAGATTTTTGCTGCACTGAAAACAATTATGTCTGCAAAACTGTTGCAAACAATTCCTATGGGTTGAATTTAAACAAACGAATTAAATTTAGTAACGTTCAACTTAATTTGTTTGTTTAAATTTAGCTTAAATAAATTGCTTACAACCTCTTAACTTAATATAATATTTTAGTAAATCCAAGGAATCATCTTTGAATCATATTTTTCAGTGTGCTTATTTAAAATGAGCTGAAACAACACAATTCTTCAGACTTTTTGGGGACAACTTAAATGTTTTATGTTCAATCCACTTAATTGTAATAGTTAACTTAATCGATTTGTGTTAGGACAACATGAATTAACTATGCTGTCATGCTGTCCCAACACAAACCGATTAAGCTAACATAACACAGTTAAGCAGATTGAACATAAAAATAATAATCTCCAGATTTGTAGTCATTTAAACAGGCAGCCAAATAATACTGTTTTTGTACAGCAAAAACCCGTAAGATGTGCTTCAACGATCTGTCATTTATGTTCATCATTATAATCCATTATCTCTTTACACATTGCATACATGTTTGCAGGTTTCTCTCTAGGCTTTGATCTGGTGAAAGCAGATGAGCAGATGCACTGGTGTCTTCGGAGGCCTTTGAATTTTAAATCATGATGTCAAAGTCATCGGGTCAAACACTCAGAGGCTGATAACACACATGAAAGAGCAGATCCCATGCAGAGATCGGGAATTTCACGCAGTCAAGTCCACAGAACAGACAGTTTTCCCTCCTCAGGTTTAACACAACACGGACATGCACATTTGAAGATGGTGAATCGATTCAGCTCGGTGAATCTTTTACTGCCCTGCAGGTCAGAACCGACGGGTTTACATTAACATTCGTCAAATCGTTTAACTCCGGTTTTACTCCTGCTTTTACACATCACCGCAATGGAGGATTTCAGACGGTCATGCTGAAGGCCTCGTGTAAACAAACTCCAGTCAGATTCTTATGAGGTATATTAAAAGCGATTTGTTTTCTGAAATAAAAACACAAGCACTCTATTCGAGTTCATAATTTATGTTTTTATTTATTCATCTCGAATAAGCAGGGAAAATAAGACATTTGTTATGAAATAAAGCACTCGATGTTTGGATTAAAACTGTCCAGATGCTAATTAAAATGATCGTCGAAGTTGTTAGAGAAATAATTACCATAAGTACATCCTCTGACGAAATCCATGAAGAAATCCAGAATAAACCAATCCACGATTTTCCCGTGTCCTTCTATTGGTGCATTTACTCATAATATCCCACAAACATCAGGTTCCTCATTCCTCCATTAGGCTATCCCACAGAAGCAAACGTCTTTTTGAGAAACTCGACGGATATATTAGTGTCAGACCGCGCGCTTGTGAAGGCGGGTCCGCGCAACTCAACATCTGTTCGATTCACGTGACGTTAAGAAAAATATTAACAACATCTGGTAAAAATAAGTTTGATTCAGGTGCCTGGGCTCTCGCTTTCACTCTCTCCCCCTCGCCAAGTCCCAAAACCTCTGGGCTGAGGCGTCATTTCAACGTGTTTCTGACGGGAAACCGATCGAAGCTAACGTTTGGAGGGATCGGTGACAGAAGAAAACAAACGCGCCAGATTCCCGCCTAAAATCACACCCGGCTTGTGGGCCTCGTAAAACAAGACATCTTAAAATTCCATACTGCACAATAATATTTGGAGATTTCTAGCTGTTGTATGAGGCGATCCTGCTGATTTTATGGTGGGTATAGTCTAGGCCTGCTTCAGACTATTTCTAAACCTCCCGTTCATTTTGCTCTGTTAACTCACAACGAAAATGTTCAGTTGTTGTAGGCTAACGTAAAGTGGGTTTAACACGGACAAAAAGGAGTTATTATTTATTTATTTAATCAATAAAATTTAAATGACACTTTTTAACCCAACTGCTGCACATATTTGCCATAATATTGAGTTACAACCCATCAGTTTTAGAGCGAACTTTAAAGCAGCTGTTTAAGAGTTTTTGAATATTACATTATTATGTTTGATGGTTTATAAATCATTATACTACTTCTCTTGTAATCAGTAAGAGTCTTGGTTGTAAATTGCTCGTGTTTGGCAGATTTGACCCGCTGTACCTCTCCGTGACCCTCCCGACCCCTCGTTTTATAGACATCTGTGAATTCCATAGATGTTTGGACCCCGTAACACACCTTCAAATGATTCTTCACAACATCCTAAACGCTTTCCCAGACCTGTCAAACGCTGTCCTTTTGGGTTAAAAACCCCACGAAGAAAAACACAAATTTGTTAGAAGTATCAGCTAGATATTTTATTATCTTTCTGGTGTGTTTATTAGTAATATAATCAAATAATAAAAATAAACGAATGAAATTTCTGTCACCCATTTATTTCGTCTTACTGTTTTACCATAATATATTTTTCTAATGCATAGCATACACCATAAAAATGCTGGGTTGTCAAAAAAGGACAAACCCAATGTTGGGTTAATTTCGTAAAATAAATTTAATTGACTTTTTAACCCAACGATTGGGTTTGTGCATTTTTGACAACCATTTTATGTAACATTTTAGTCGATAACTGAAATATTTAACAACAATAATACGATTATTTAGTAAAAATCCTGATTGCCTTCATTTTTAAGCTGAATCAAATTAACCTTATGAGTCCATTGAACTTATATTATGTTAAACTGACTTAAAACAGCTTGCGTAACTTATAAAATTAAGTTAGAACATGATTAACTTACTTTAATAAGCCACAATGACCTAAAACATACGCAGTCAGGACTAATTGATCATATATATATATTTTTACAATGTAGATATTCCTAATTACAACGTTACTGTTGAATAATTTAAAATATCTGTGTTTGCAAAAAATAAATACTTTTATAACACCGTTTTAATACTTATATAATAAACATCTGCGACATCTAAATAAACTGAGAAGGCCATATTGGATGGGAAAGCATGTATCTTAATATAGTCTATTTTTACAGACGGCAAATCATTCAAGAGCATGTTCATATTATAATCTTATCGGATGATCATTGCAGTTGTTTCTTCATAAAGTCTTCTGTATCTTTCAGATCCGTTTCAGTGCATAAAATACGAATAACTGCAATGACAACATGCTAAAATAGGTGCATTTCAGATCATATTTTATTGCAGAAAATATACACATATTTACATCGTATTTAAAAATAGAAAACGCATGTAGACCCCAGATCTATTCTGCATTGCGACAATCATTAATAAATAAATAAATGTCTTTTCTAGGACTGGTCAGAGAAAATGTTAACAGATATGAGCCGATTTCCTTCATTCGTTGAGTGTGTGTGTGTGTGTGTGTGTGTGTGTGTGCGTGTGCGTGTGTGTTTTCCTTCAGAGAAATAAATATGACGCCATGCTGGTTGTTGCTGTCAGAAGCGCAGAAGCGTCTGTTCCTGCGGCGAGTCTCTGTTTTGTGGGACAGAAGCACGTTTTCCACGTTCACCGTCACAACAGCACAGCTCTGACTGTAATTCCTGCTCCCATGTCGTAGTTCACTACTGTAAGTGCTCGCAACGACGTCATGATGCTCCAGACTTTCCCTTTATAATCCTTATTTTCGCCCTTGTTTTGGGTCGCTCCCTCCAGTGAGTTCAGCTCCTCTGACTCGATGCACAAGAACGAGAATCTAAAAAAAACGAAGAAAAAGATTTGAGTTTAGACATCCATGCAATATTTATCTAATAATAATAATAATAATAATAATAATAATAATAATAATAATAATATGCATTAATTTATTTTCTGCCGGTTTCACTAAACAATAACAGTAGTTATTTTATATTGTAAATAAGTAATATATATTATATTACTTATTATTATATTTTATATAAGTAATATAATTATATAATATATTATTCAAGTGATGAAACATTATTAATGGATTGCTTTTAAATTATTACTAGACAACAGTTTATAAAACGTCTGCAAACACTCTAACACTGGATTATTATGAATCATTTTAGGTGCAAATTGGCTTTTTGAATAGGTTTTTAAATCATTCTGAATACTATTTAAGCATAAAACACGCTTAAATATGTTCCTAATTTAGTTTTACATTAGCAGACAAAGGTTTGGACACATCTACTCATTCTTTATTATGGCAAAATAATAAAAATCAATAAAACTTGAACACCTCAAACGTTGAGGCTTATGGAGACACCAAAACATGTGAAAACACGAACATGAATGTTGTGATGAATGTCCTGCTAGTGCAGAATATTTATTAACCATTTTCATGACATTTTCAAGAATTAACAAGTTTGATTGGTAAAGATATATATATATATATACACACTGAACAAATGATTCATTGAATTTGCATTTTTTAAGGGTAAGTGGTTGCAAACAATCTATATGGGCTGAATTACTAAACTGAATTTGTTTCTTTAAATTCAGCCCTTATAAATTGTTTGCAACCCCTTACCTTTAAAAACAAAAATTCAATCCAATGAATAATTATTTTCAGTGTATATATAATTGTAAAACTGTTTCATTGGCACTCTAACGTTTTGTGTCCACACTTTTGATTGGCTATCCAATAATAATAATAATAATAATAATAATAATAATAATAATAATAATAAAATACGCAACCCTTGACATTTTAAGTGCATGATTTATCCCTTTAAAATGCACCGAGTTTTGCATCGCATACCATGCTGCATCAAACGCGTGCATCCGTGCGTTAGTGGGATGTTGACATGGACCACGCGCCCTCCATTCTCCACACAGAAAACGCGTAGCTGAGTCTCTCGTGCGCCACATAACTGCAGCTGGACATCTTGGAGTCCAGCTCGTCACTCTGCAGGACCTGACAGAGGAAGTCAATGTACCGGGCCGCGAGTTTGAGCGTCTGTATCTTGCTGAGTTTGTCCGAGGGTAAGGTGGGGATGATTTTGCGCAGGGACGCGAACGCCTCGTTCAGAGACTGAGTCCTCTGACGCTCGCGCACGTTCGCCATGACGCGTTGCGTCTGCAGGTCCTCCAGAGACTGTGGGCTGCTGCTGCTGTTGCTGCTCTTCTTGCTCCTCTTCCCGGGCGTGGGACTGTCGGAATCCTCGGCGTTTTTGCGGCTGGCTCGTTTTTTCCTGCTGACGCGCTTCGGTTGTCGCCTGTCGAGCTCCTCCTCGCTGTTTCCCAGACTGTCCACCGGAGACTCTGGAGAGCTGGAGTCCTCGTGCATCGCCTCTTCCTCAAACATCACCTCTGGAAAAGCTCAGATAGCGGATCGTGGCTTTCCTGAGTCCGGCGGAATGGGGTCGGAGGCTCGGTCCCTCTCAGCGCGTCTCCTCCTGCGTCATGGAGGGCTTTCTCAAACTCGAAGGGAAGTTTGGAGGCTCTTATAGTCTGGAAGGAGCTAACTTTTTGGGGTGACTTGCGATTGGACGAGGAGCTGAGTGATGTAAGAAGGGAAAGGCGGGAGGGGACCGCGATCCAAAGGTTTCCGTTATACCAAGAATCAAACATCTGAGCCAATCACAGCGCTTCATTTAACATAAACACAACATAGGCACGCTGTTGATGTTTATATCTTTGAAATGTATAAAAATAGCATAGAAAATCAATTCTTGTGTCACAGAAATAGCCAAACAAATATCCAAATGAGCATCCATCATCTATTCAAGACATGTCAGAATAGTGATTAGTGCGATCCAACGAAAATACTGACAGTATTTGCGCTGACAGATTAATAGACAGATTCATTATGACAAATGAACTGATGATCTGGTGATATAATTACACTCAGTCTAATGTCTGTAGCTGTGATGTAGGATACAACAACAAAATCCAACTCAGAATAGTATTTTGCATTGGTTAAAAACGCTGCGATCAAGTACTATTAACCATTTTAAAGTGCTCAGGTGAAGTGCATGTGATTATTTTCGATAAATATGATCTGATTTTTGTAGTTTTCTGGACTTTAAATAAAACTGAACAGAAATAATTGCATTTCTTAATAAACACTAACAAATGCCATCATGTCAAAGTAATGAAGCTGGTAATTATGATCATAAAACACTGAAACATTTAGTCCTGAATATATTGGCTATATTGCCAAATCCATCACAGTGATTAATACGCAATCATTAAAAGGGCTTTGGGGTTGGCCAGGTTTCAGTGTGCTTTCTGGAATGAGCCGAGAGACTTTATGATTTGCGACCTGGCAACCTTGGATCAAAAACCCTCCAAAAATGCTGAATGCATAGAAGATTTTAAAACCAAAGCTTTTCTTTAGTCGATTTACATTTACAGCATCAATCATGTCGTTAATGCATTAATGTAATTTACACACTGGCAGCTCTGGAGAACTGTGTCATTATTCAGTGTGCCGAAATCCTCCTCAAGTCACAGTTAAAGAAGAGTGAATCTGGGTTGGCTAAGCAGACCTCATTGTTTATTTGAACATGCTCTGAAATGCATGTCTGTGTTAGTGTTATTGCAGAGTCAGGTTTCCTTCTGCACGGTTTTCATACGCAGCGGGTCGCCGAGCGCAGACGACGCACAAACTGTGTGGCCTCTTCACTCCAACACAAACACACTCCCAAACTGGCCTTTTGCGTTCACATCCAGAGTGTGCATTATCTGCACAAACCACACAAACACAAGGCTCACCTCGGTTTCTGTAAAAGTTATACTGCAGCTGCATTATGCATTCAAATGTAACCAACCAGGCTACTATAATGTATGTCACCTGACCGCAGAGCCCAAAAGAACAATGTTTTAAGAGTCCGCAAGGGGGCGCACGGTTGAAACTTATCCATCACGCGTAATTGCGCATCTGGGATTTGACTTGAAGATTCACCCAAACTGCACCGACGAATGACCCATATCCCTTGGTCTATAAATGGAATAGAAATGACTTTAAAATTAATTAAATTAGCCTTTTTTTTGCTAGACAGTATGTCCAAAAGTATTCAAATTCATCCCTGCAGAGAATGAACGCATCCACGCCACGAAACTATGTGCCCCGGCTGGGCAAATGTGGAGTTTCTGTGTGGAGTTTGCATGTTCTCCCCGTGTTGGCGTGGGTTTCCTCCGGGTGCTCCGGTTTCCCCCACAAATCCAAAGACATGCGGTACAGGTGAACTGGGTAAGCTAAATTGTCCGTAGTGTATGTGTGTAAATGAGTGTGTATGGATGTTTCCCAGCTGGAAGGGCATCCGCTGTGTAAAACATATGCTGGATAAGTTGGCGGTTCATTCCGCTGTGGCGAGCCCAGATTAATAAAGTGAAAAAATGAATGAATGAATGAATGTAACTATGTGCATTCTATCATTAAACAGACAAAACAATTTTGGGAACGCATCTAATTTATATATGGACAATCGACATATTTATATGTACAGAGTATACAGTGTTTTATTCTGATTAGGTTTATTTAGCATCAGTTATATAGTGACATTTATTAATTAAGGAATTTATATTGATCAAAATTCAATAAAAAAAAGATAATAAATACTATCAAGTGTGACCATTATTAGTATTTACAACAACAGGACAATTAAACGAAATAGTTCTTGTATTTCGTTTAAATGTGAAACCTTAGAGATTTTGTTTCGGCGGAAGGGAATATAAGCATAAGCTTCAACTTTTTATTAATGATTCTCTTTTTGTTGTTGTTGAAAGAGATTTATAAAACATACTCATTACAAAATTGGCAAGAGTTTTGGCGTGGCATGATCTTTGACTGAAAATATGGAGTTAGTCCTATAGTGTGGATCATTTGCGAACTTGGCAGAAACACTGCAAACGCTGTTATCATGAGCTGCTCACTTCATACATTCGCGCAGCACATCTATGAAATATTCATACAAAGCGCTTTGCCATAAAGAATATCGCGTTCTGAGACCTTTCAGAAGCAAACAAATCCATAACGGCGGTTCATTCCGCTGTGGCGACCCCAGATTAATAAAGGGACTAAGCCGAAATGAAAATCAATGAATGAATGAACAAATCCATAACCCCCTAAAAACCGCAATCACCCAAACCCGACATCAAAAATCCAAATAAATACAGTAGTTAATTTACATCATATCGTTGTATCAATTTATATAATCGTCTCACTCCCAATTAATGAGCAGTACTATTATTGGTATAGTAGGCAACAATTGTTGGAGCATTATTCGAACATCCTTAAAAACCTTCCAGCAGCAATACCAACGACACGGCAATTTGTAGCTAGCTTTTTTATTTAGTGGCTAATTCATATGATCTCATTCATACAATTTAGTACGACCCCAAAGACGCTTAGGTTTAGGGGTGGGGTTTGGTGCCACGCCTCCTCTTAAACATATCGTACATTT
Organism: Danio choprae; assembly: GCA_903798125.1. Classification (NCBI taxonomy): domain Eukaryota; kingdom Metazoa; phylum Chordata; class Actinopteri; order Cypriniformes; family Danionidae; genus Danio; species Danio choprae. The sequence continues at coordinate 67,050 of CAIGQW010054307.1, forward strand.
GAGCACGACTGAACTCGTACGAATTAGCCAATAAATTGACAAAACCTAAAATATTTAGTTATATACTCTATTAATACTTTATTCCAACAAGTCATAATGGATAGCTTAATTCTGGGAAAAGTTTTGGACTGAAGTGTCAACAGTTTTAAGCTTCATATATATATTTTTTTTATTTATTTATTTATTTATTTATTTATTTATTTATTTATTTATTTATTTAATTTATTTATTTTTTAAATACTACGACTTTACATGAACGCCTGAAATTGCTGTTCAGTTTTTAATAATTAACTCCATCGATGCCATAAAGGTAGGACAAAAGGAAATAATAATTAGAATCAGCTACTCCAACATGTCATAGTGGATAGATTAATTCTGGGAAAAGTTTTGGACTGAAGTGTCAACAGTTTTAAACTTCATATATTTATTTGTGAAATCTTTACATAAACGCCTGAAATTGCTGTTCAGTTTTTACAAGTCGAATTAACCGCATCGATGTCATAAAGGCAGGACAAAAGAAATAGTAATTAGTCAATATTTTACTATTATTTTGAAGTACATTACACTGTAAAAAGTGATTAGTTGACTTTACTTTATAAAAGAGAGTGAACTCGTTGCCTTATTATTTTTAAGAAGTAAACAAAACTATGTGCATGATGATTAAAGTTAAGTCATGGGTTTACTGAATTAAAAATGAAATTCAAGTACCTAATCGGTTTTTACAGTGTTTTTAAAACAATGCAATTGAACAAACTCAATCTGAGTTCAGCTGTTCTCGATTATGTCCGTCATGAAGGCTATATAGACGATGGCGAGCCGCAGAGTCTCTATCCGGGACAGTCTCTTCTCGTAGGCGAACGTGGGAACCCTCCTGCGCAGGCGGTCAAACGCCTCGTTCAGGCTAAACATCCGTTTGCGCTCGCGGATGTTCGCGGCCTGGCGCTGCACTGTGTTGATCACCCGTTTGCGCTTGGGTTTCTCGTTACCGGCGCTTTCTGGAGAGCTGGTGCTCGGCGACAGCGCGTAAAAGTCATCCGATCGAGCTGTTGAGATAGAAGTCAAATCCTGGTACAGTCCATTACCATCGGTGCTGTGGGTCTCCTTGGATGCCAGTGCAGACTTATTCGGCATCATCTCCATGAAGTCCATATCACTGACCAAATCAAACACCGAAGGACTCAGAAATGACCTTTGCACATCCATACTGTTTACAAGAGACGTTTTACTGTAGAAGGTGTTTCACATTATCAGACATCCAGAGATTAAAGCCTCCTGTTTATTAAAAAGGTGGGCAGTCCAGTCTGGGTCGCGTGGATCACCAAATTCAATTTGAAAATCCGGTCAGATCCGTGAAGTGAGATCCTCTTTGGCAGCAGTCCATGATCCCAATCCTGCTGTTTTAATATGCCTCTCAATTTCAGCCTGAGTGTGTCCTCTTTTCCAAACTCTATTCCACAGACTCAGTAAAGTCCACAAGCCCTCTCCGAGCTTGATGGTGCCGTTTGATGGCTGAGGGCCGCAATGATCCTGAGAGGGGAAGAGGTGCTTGACAAAGGGTCATTCGGTCTGTTTGTTCGGTTTCCTGGTGCACTGAGAGGCTAAATAATGAGACTTGTATTACCGAGAAAGACCAAATATAACATTCCCCAAGAGCACACTACACTTCAGCTGCTTTTCTTTTGCAAATCAGTGCAAATAGCTGCCAGTTGCCATGGAAAAGACAAAGTTTCCACTGGTCACCTTTAAGAGAAACACTCTGTCTGTCT
>CAIGQW010054307.1:121492-133109 GCA_903798125.1 Danio choprae
GAATTATTAGCCCTCCAGATTTATTAGCCCCCCTGAATTATTAGCCCTCCAGATTTATTAGCCCCCCTGAAACATTACCCTCCTGTCTACTTTTCCCCAGTTTCTGTTTAATGGAATATTGACCTTAAAATGGTTATAAAAAATGTGAAACTGCTTTTATTCTAGCTGAAATAAAACCAATAAGACTTTCTCCAGAAGAAAAAATATTATCGGAAATACTGTGAGAAATTCCTGAATCTGTTCAACATCATTTGGGAAATATTTGGAAAAGAAAAAACATTCAGAGGAGGGCGAATCATTCTGACTTCAGCTGTATATTCATAAAAATAAAAGTTGAATGCTGAGAAACTGACGTGTGTGTGAGTGACACTGACCCACACGCATGCAGACCGCACAAACATACCGGCTCCAGGCGTACCTTCTCTGCCATTTCATGCGAGTGATGCAGCGAATGCTCTCTCTCCAGAAACATGCGCTGCTGTTCGCTGCTGGCCAGTCTGCAGGTCAGCCATGTGGACAGAGTGCAGCTGCTGATGCCCAAACAAGCCAGAGACATGACGGCCAGGTGGAGAGAGCGCATGGTGTCGGGACGCTTGACCAGCGCTCGCACAAACTGGAAGTTCAGGATCCCGCAGATCAACCCACAAATGCAGCAGGACGAAAACAATATCATCTGAGAGACAAAGCAAACATGCATGTTAGGGTGACACTTTACAATAAGGTTGCATTAGTTAATGTTAGCGAATGCATTTACTAACATGAACAAACAAAAAGGCGGCACGGTGGCTCAGTGGTTAGCACTAGCGCCTCACAGCAAGAAGGTCACTATTTCAAGTCAGTTGACATTTCTGTGAGGAGTTTGCATGTTGGCGTGGGTTTCCTCCGGGTGCTCCGGTGTGTGCGAATGAGAGTGTATGGGTGTTTCCCAGTATTGGGTTGCAGCTGGAAGGGCATCCGCTGTGTAAAACATATGCTGGATAAGTTGGCGGTCAATTCCACTGTGGCGACCCCAGATTAATAAAGGGACTAAGCTGAAGTAAAATGAACGCATGAATGAACAAACTAAACACATCACATGCATTCAATATTGAAAGCATGTAATATGCATTACTGTAATATTAAATCTGCATGCTTTCAGTATTACAGTAACACATACTGTATCACACGCATTCCTCAATAAAATAGTAACATATACACTGCATGCATACAGTACAATATTGCATATTGCATGCAGGCATTAAAAAAATAATGCATATGCATGCTTACCATTTTAAATCAACACATTTTGCATGCATTAAAATAACAATCATATTGCATGCATCAATTATTTTTAAATGCATATTGCAGTTATATGATATAAACAAACGCATGTTGCATGCATACAATATTTGAAGCATTCAAATAACCACACATATATTGTCACGCTCGAGGTTGAAGGACTTGAAGGCACAGGAACACGAGATTAAACGAAACACGAATTTATTTAACAAACACTTACGACAAACACAGGCAACGGAAGAAACGGGACACTCTGGGAGGACATGGGGTGATGACAGCATGGACACTCAACACGTAGACATTACAACGGAGCATAGACACTACAATACCGGACAAAGAATGAAACAAACTAAGGGGTATAAATACAAGAGGGTTAATGGGACAGATGATACACAGGGGTGAACACAGGTGAAACTAATAAACATTGAAAACAGCGGGAAAACAGAACAAAGGAATGACATGATGACGACAAGAGCACATGGGACACAACAACAGAACCTAACATATATATTGCATGTGCAATTCAAAGGAGACCTCTTATGCCACTATTTACAAGATGTAAATTAAGTCTCTGATGTCCCTAGAGTGTGTGTGTGTGTGTGTGTGTGTGTGTGTGTGTGTGTGTGTGTGAAGTTTCAGCTCAAAATACCACACAGATAATGTTTTATAACTCTCTGAAACTGACCCTTTTAGGCTTTGATCCTAATTGTGGCGTTTCGGTGACTGTCGCTTTAAATTCAAATGAGATTGTGCTCTTTTCAGAAGAGGGCGGAGCTACAGATGCCTCTGTGTCAGCATAGTGGCAGATTCAAACACAAGACTAATGTCCTATGCTAATGAGGGAGAGATGGTCACTAGTGGGCGGGGCTTTCCCCCTCTGATGACACGTACAAAGGGAGAATGTCAATCAAAGTGTTTCTGCAGACTGTTTTAATCAAGTGTGATTATAAAAAATATAACGAGTACATTTTTACCATTAAAAGCTGCTTATATTCACACACTGCTGCCACACAACTGTGCTTAAACCCCTTATAGAAGTGATTTTTGCATAATAGCTCCCCTTTAAATGTAAAGTGTAATGATATTATATATTATAATAATTATATTGACAATTAATCATTAAAATCACTTCAATAGTTGCGCCTTTTCTCCAAAAATTAAAACATCACTATAGCACATTTTGGCCAAACGAACAGCCCTAATGTTTCATGGTGTTGCTATGCAGTTTCCGACTGATTTCTATGCTCATAAAGGTCAAAGTATTTTAACAGGAAAGCATCCAGCACAGCAGAAATACTATATACGGAGGATGAAGACGAAACCCTTGTGTGCCGGAGAATGGATTGTGCTGCTCTGCGAGTTTGTAATCGGTCAGACCACCGTCCAGACAGTGAGTTTATCTGCCAGCGGAAAAAAACGGCCAGCTCAACACTTCAGGACAGATCTGACCTCAAATTACACAAGAACTTCTGACTGTCCAGCACAGCAGCACATTAACACATTATCCTGGATGAACAAGCACAGGCAGTGTGCCGGAACCGCTGCCGTGTGCTCATCTACAATCCACTGCTTTTGCCATTTCATTATAAATAAAAAATGAAATTATGTTTTTTAAATAATGAATTAAATGCATTATGAGCACGTGACTGCCGATGTTTCTTTTTCACTACACTGTTAATGATTTTTGTTAATAGCACAGTATTTACCTGTAATATGAACTGTATTGTACTGTAGGACAGTTATACGGTATGCTACTGTAGATCGTGAAAATTACTCTAGATTTTACAGTAAAGATGTACATACAATTGTGTAAATACATAATAGAGCATGACATATGGCGCTATAAATGTAAATACAGTATTTTTGCGAATCCATCTGAGGCCGCTGGGTACGCTTTTTGAAATTGCTCTCGCGAGCGCCTGCTCTTCTCGCGTAAATCCACCAGAGGCCTCTGTCGACAGACTGACTGAATGACCGACCAAAGCTGTTCACACGGAGGTAAGCGGTCAGCTGGTAGCGCAAAAAGAAACAGAAGTCGCCGGCAGCGTCAATCATTACAGAACAGGTACGTGACTTTCTAAGTCGATCTCTCTCTCTTTTATATTTTGTATTGCTGCATTTATACCATAGTAATCTGCTAGTGTTTGCTTTGCTTTGGCTTTTTCTGGGTTAATTATTGCGATCTCCTGATTGCAACAGAGAAATACTGGGAAATCTCTGTAGACTGATGGCACTTCATGCCGTTCAGCCTTATAATGTTAAAATGTGAGCAAAATCAGCTGTTTTGTCATCACTTTAGACATTACGCTAGAGAATCACTCAGACACTAGCTCTACAGTGACGTTTGTGAATGAGCATCGGTTTCTGCTGTTCTGATGTCAGATGCAGATGTGAATGAACGGCGGAAGAAAGTAGTTCCTCTTACAAAAGGATTTTTGAGGCTCTCCGTGTTTGATTTTCTTTTTTATATACACGATTATGCCGTCGCACTGTTGTATAAGCGCAATATCACACTTGTAGCAGTGCGATATGGCTGTATATAGTCACTGGTGGAACACTAAGGCACTCAGGCTGTGGCCTCGAGCCAACGCACGCCTCCCACCAGTGCCGATATACAGCCATATCGTACTGCTACTAGTGTTATATTGCTTATATATCTAATTGTTTGTTCGTGTTAGTAAATACATTAACTAAAGGACCATTATTTTAAAGTGTTACCCTTTTATATACACGATTATGCCGTCGCACTGTTGTATAAACCCAATATCACACTTGTAGCAGTGCGATATGGCTGTATATAGTCACTGGTGGAACACTAAGGCACTCAGTCTGCGGCCTCGAGTCAATGCACGCCTCCCACCAGTGCCGATATACAGCCATATCGTACTGCTACTAGTGTTATATTGCTCATATACACGGGGTATGTATTCAAAATGAGCCAGTGTTGCCTTCATGCCATCCCAACACAATTCGATTAAGTTACCTTAATTGTTTTTACAAACTGAAGTAGATTGAACATAAAACAATTAAGTTGCCCCCCCCCCCCCAAAAAAACCGTAAGAATTGTGTTGGTTCAACTCATAATAAATAAGTAGCTTAAACAGGCAGAAGTCATTTTTTCACTCCTGTTAAAAATGCATATGTAAAGTATCGCATATTATTATACACCGGCAAACAAAATACTATGCAAAAATACTACTATTATGCTAGTATTTCATTCATAAAGCAGCTCGTATCGTATTACACACTGGAGAGAAACATGCTCTTTCTGCACTTTCTGTAGGCTGTTTAAGCATCTGAACCTTGCTCTCCGCAGGGGCTAAAAGTCAATATGACTCTACAGACCAAAGGCTTAAGTGTTCTTGAGCAGCTCCTGACATTACTGTCAGGAATCCGCAGCCATTACACAGACGCTCTTTCCTTTTAGCCGCACAATAACATTACAGCAGAGCACGAAACAAAAATCAATCAGTAGGAAAGGCTGAGAGATAAAACGGCAAACGGTGGAAGCGTGTTTGAGGACAAAGCTGAAAGCCCGAACACATGAAATCAAAAGGGAAAAACAAGCAATGATGTGAATAGAGACGAGAGGAGAGCCGGACAGGAGAGATCTCTCAGACTAAAGTTTCACTTCGATATCGATTTGTGATTAACACTCTCCACCGGGGCGACTAATTCAATCTGCAGTGAGGTGTCCTGGGATATTCAGACGCTCTCATTCATGGCCATGTGCATCTATACACTGTACTCACACCCCAAACAAACTACTGTCCTAGCTTTGTGTTGTCCCAGACTTCTGTCTACACCTTTCACCCTTACAAACGATTAAAATGAGCCACCTTTACTGAACCCCTAATATAAAGCAGATACAGTTGAAGTCAGATTTATAAGCCCTCCTGTATATTTTGTTCCCTACGTAGGTTTTTTGATTGTCTACAGAACAAACCAGTGTTATATAAAAACAATCCCGCCATACATTTATTATTGTTTCAGAAGCAGCTTTACTCAAATTATTAATGATGACATGATATTGTGGAAAAGATCACAACCTAGAAATTTCATGAGTATTTTCAGCTGCAACCCAGTACTGGGAAACACCCATACACACTCGCATTCACACACACACATACTTATACACTACGGCCACTTTTGTTCACCAAATACACCTATAGCGCATGTGTTTGGACTGTGGGGGGAAACCAGAGCACCCGGAGGAAACACGGGGAGAACATGCAAACTCCACACAGAAATGCCAACTGGCCCAGCCTGGACTCGAACCAGCGACCAGTGCTAACCACTGAGCCAGCCTGCCGCCCATGAGAAACTCTGTGCTGGATTATTTACTGAACAATACAGCATTATACGCATCTGTACAGTAAAGTAGTAAAGTGCGTATACTCACAATAAGGCCTGTCCTCTTCCGTGCACACAGCATCCCACACAGCCCACAGAGGAGAAACTAAGAGACAAAACACGACATATTTGATCACCTTTTTAGACATTCACTAAATGAAAGACTAGAAAACATGCAGAAATGTGTGACTCAATTCAGATTACAGCAGATTAGATCTTAAATGAACAGAATAAGGCATGAACACACACAAATGAAGCTGTAAAAAAATGTTGGGTTGTATTAACCCAATGTTGGGTCAAAGATAGACATGGTTAACCCAACGATGGGCTCACATTTTACATTAAATTTAAATGATATGGCGGCACGGTGGCTCAGTGGTTAGCACTGTCGCCTCACAGCAACAAGGTCGCTGGTTCGAGTCCCGGCTGGGTCAGTTGGCATTTCTGTGTGAGTTTGCATGTTCTCCGCGTGTTGGTGTGGGTTTCCTCCGGGTGCTCCGGTTTCCCCCACTAGTCCAAAGACATGCGCTATAGGGGAATTGAATAAACTAAAGCTGTAGTGTATGAGTGTGTGTGTGAATGTGAGAGTGTATTGGTGTTTCCAAGTACTGGGTTGCAGCTGGAAGGGCATCCGCTGTGTAAAACCTATGCTGGATAAGTTGGCGGTTCATTCCGCTGTGGTGACCCCTGATGAATAAAGGGACTTTTAAGGAAAATTAACAAATGATTAATGAATGAATTTAAATGACATGTTTTTTTAAAATCCAATTATTTTGTCTTATTTGACCCGGTGTTGTGTTAATGCAACCCAGCATTTTTAATGTGTGCACTGATGATGGAGATTTCGCATACATCCCGAAAAGAAAATACAGCTTCATAAATACCAGAGAAAACACTTTTTTTAAGTTTACGCAAAAAGAAACAAGGTTTATTCATTGAGGGAAAAAACATGTATGATTAATTAATTACATAATGTAAACACACATCATTAATGCTCTCACTCAGCTAGGTCAGATTTCCTTTACAAAACATACTGAATTATAGAGTCACGTTACACTTTCCTTTGAGTCCATCAATTTAGTAGCTGCTTCTCTGTTATGATTTGTGAAATATAGCCTACTAGCAGCAATATCAAAATTAAAACTATTAAAACACTGTAAAATGGTACTCTAATGGCGCATTAAAGTACTTTATTCACACACACACAATCCCAATTCATGTTTTATAATACCAAGACAATAATATGCAATGTACACAAAAAATACTGAGTTATTTCAACCCAAAGTTGTGTTAAATTAGGCTCTGTGATTTTAATTGTAAAAAAAAAGCTAACCCAGCAGTTGGTTTTGCTCATATTTGACCTAAACACTTAATAAATCAATAAATCAACAGTTTTATTGCACAAACGCTTTCAGTGCCATGTGGGTTTCGATAAAGCAGCTGTTTGTACTATTTATTTGTGTTGAAAAAATTAAATAAAAGTGAGACGTACACACACTCCGCTCCATACCGGAGAAGCGTCGCCCTGCTGGGTCTTGTGCTGCGCTTTTGCCCGGCTGATGCCCACCGCGCCCAGCGCGATGCTGGACACCCCGAGCCCGATCTCCAGCACCGACAGCACCAGCAGACTCCAGATGATCTTCCGGCTGGAGCACATCTCTGCTCGGGCATCCTTCCTGACCGCTTCACTACTCCATGCCTTCACAGATCCCAAGCCGAACGCATTAAATCCAGAAGATGAATATAAACTGAAGTGATTTCTCCAAAACAGATCAGTGCGCGAAGATGATGCTCTCCATGACGCGTAAAAGCCGCCGGTTTAACTTTGCTCTCCTGCTGCTGCTGCTCTCTCTGTTTTCCATGCTTTACTGATCGCGCATCCGATTTCCCTCAGTTTACAAACAGACGAAAAGCCCCGCCCACAATCAAGTGGGGTACACATGAAATCAAAACTTACCATATTGATTTAGTTAACTCACATTGCTGGTTCTGTGCTGCACAATTCATCTGTGCGTGTCATTAGGAAAACATAATTGTTTACCCTTGTAATCTTAAATTAAAATCTGAAAATCCACTTCCTGTTTGTTTTCAGTTAAATTCGTCTGGAGGTATTGGGCGTGGCTAACATACTTAACCACGCCCCTCCAGCTGTCCTTATGACAACAAACAGAAATGGTGAGCAGGAGGAGTCTGTTAGGTTGTAATAACTCTCCCCAAACCCTTTTCCTCATCTTTCTGAATGAAATGCCTACTTCACTACATCCAATCAGCTCGCAGTAGAACAAACAAGCCACGCCCACTGTTTTCTCATTTAATATTCCGTCTCTCTAGGAACTGCGTCACAATACGAACAAGAAATGGTCGCAGCTTCCGGTTCATGCGGACTTTAAAGGTCCTGTGAAATTAAAATAAAGTTTTTTAGATGTTAGTACCAGTTATAAGGATATCTATAGACGTTTTTCTTGGTTGCTGCATGGAGGGTGCCATAATGACCAGCGTCTTCCGGTAGGATGCTTAGAGGCAAGTTGGAGGCAAGTTGGAGCAGAACCCTGCAGGGACACCGAACCCTCCAGGACCGAGATTGGTGACCCCTGCTTTACAGCGTCTACAACTGGTAAATCTTGAAAATGGTTGTCAATACCATTGAGAGTGGCTTACAGAGTGTTATCCATTTGTGATCCACAACTTTGATTTTGAAAGATGTGTGTTAAAGCCGTTATACTTCAGTCAGACGCGGTTCTTCAGTCATACTTCAGATGCGGTTCAAGCGCGCGAGAGAATAACATTCTCCTAATTCAGTGTCTGCTGTCAGATCAGATGCTGAAATACAGCGTCAGTGTCCCCGACCTGTCAGCTGTTATACTGTACTCAGCAGCTCTTCCATGCACACACACACACACACACACACACACACACACACACACACACACACACACACACATATGCTTGTTTTTGGTGAAAAGTGGGTACATTACATAGGTTTCTATTCATTTTATACTGTCCAAACCGTATATAGTATTGGCCTAACCCCACCCTCCCCCTATCCGCATCCGCAAAATCCGCATTTACTCACGGTAATGCGCAATGGTGCGTTAAAAAAAAGCTGATTGTGGTGTTTCTGTCAGTTTAGTGGACGAAACCAAAGAGTTGGGCACCACATGTCAGCACAGCGCATTAAGACAGTCAATCACGTTTTATTGGAAAGCTTTTGAGTGGATTCGCGCACATAAAAGTCCTTTATGTAGCACAATAACAAAAAAGCATGCTGTTTCTGGGCACTCTAGGACACACTGTGATTATATTTATGGATATTCCCACTGAATCCAGCACATCACCAACATGCAGTTACTGTATATAGAGCCTCAAAACATTTCTGGAGAAGAAGCACCTAGAGATCTGTTTGTAATGGTGTTTTAGCTCATTGGATATGGATTCCCAAGCAGATTCAGGCACATCGTCGTAAGCACTATAGAATTGTCCAGAGAGCTGTCGAGATGAGCATTACAGTGCACTACCTAGAGCGATAATGAACATTATACAGAGCATTTAGTTATCTCGGATCACACTCACAATAAGTGTTTGTTTATTTGCATTAAAATATCACTTACTCGTGGTTGGCAGCAAGAAGACTAGTCTTGGAAGGAAATAATTTCATTTAATAATTTCAGCTAAATGACTTTTCTAAATAATTCATATCCTGGTTTCAGACTTAAGAAGAATAGTAAACAAAAGACTGAAATACTGTCTAATTTCTGTAAGCAGCCACAATGCTCATTAACACTGCAGTGGTCACAGTTTACATGACAGCAATGCTAAAAATGGAGAAGTGTTCCCTATTAGATCCCATTTTTTCAGGCAGACTCGGGTACAGTTCATGGGTGCGCACCCGAGTTCAGAAGACATCGTTCACACTAGCTAAACGTACCGTATTTTGACGTCAAACGAACCCGGGTGTGGACCAAAAGTGCTAGTGTGAAAGCACCCATACCGAACAGTCCTCTGATCCACTACTGTTTTTGTGGTTGTTAGGTACTCGCTCACTCACATGCCTATGGACTAAATATGTAATGCGCACACACATGACATCATCAATACGCAAAATCACACAGAGATAACAACAGTATTGTTGTCAAGATCTTTCAGAAAAGCAGAATCACAAGGAAGAAGTAGAAGAAACAGAGTGATTATGATAGGTGTAAGCATTATGCCAAGGAACCTATCAAGACCAGTCCCATTAAAATAAGGTTATTAGCCAACCCAGGCTCATTCTGAAAACGTAACGATATACAGATTTCTGGAGAGCGACAAATACGTGCCAGGGGGTATGTTTTTTTGCAGTTTTTGTTTTTGTGAATCCACCAGAGGCCGCTGTGTACGCTTTTTCATATATCAAATTTCTCTCGCGAGTGCTGTTCACGCCTGCTGTTCTCGCGTAAATCCACCAGAGGCCGCTATCGACTGATTGACTGACTAAATGACTGACTGACTGACCCACTCCTTTCCTTCCCTAAACCCAACCGACAGTGTTTACAAAAGCACAGATTTACCAGTCCCCACCCCCTTCCCTAAACCCAACCCCAATCGTCTGATTTTTACCACGTTTTCAGATTTGACCACATTCTCACACTTGTTTATTTTATTTTTTGGCGTCTGATTTTGTCTTACCTCCTTTCTGGAACCGTTCTTCACCAGACTCGAACCCCTGTCGTCGCGGTCAACTCCTCTCTGTGTCTCAAGTCTGCCGACGTACATGGCGAGCTACTGGACAAACTGGTAATAGTGGGAGGCCGTCCATGTAGAGGTATGCGATCAGCTGGTAAGCATGAAAAGAAACGGCATCATAGCGCCCCATAGCATTCATTTTAAAAAGGAAATGCAGCCATACGTACCTCTGGCTACATAACTCATGATCTCCAGAAATGTATATAGGGCTACGTTTTCAGAATGAGCCTGTGTTGTTATTAGCATTTTTAATCTTTATAAATTTTGGCTAAAAAGTGGCGCTGCTCTGAAGCTTTTTGGGTACTTTCAGGGCATAGATTCGAAGACGTAAACCAGTTTTAATAACAATATGACAATGCATTCACAAAATATACATAAAAAAAATCAATATGGCTTTCGCCCTTAGACTTTTTAGATTTTGTGAATTTTAGAAGTGTCCAGAATACACTAGGAAAAAAATATATATCTTCTGACCACTAGGTGGCAGTGTGTTGAAACTGCGCAGGCCACCCCAGGTCATGATATTCATAACACACACCAAGTTTGGCGTGAATACGCTAAAGTGTTACGAAGATAAGACCTCAAGTATGACTTTGCATGCTTTCCGACAAATTCGTTTGCGCGTTATTTGAGAACGATTTGACTAATTATCGTGAACTGTTTGTTTGCGTTGTCTGAAGATGATCTGGTTTGAGTTTTGTGAACATTTGACAAACAACATACACTCGAAACGCTCAAAACAATTACTGTTGCTGCTTGTTCAAACTACTTATGTAAAATGAGCTGAAACAACACAATCTTAATCGTTTTATGTTCAATCTACTTAAATTTGTTGAGTTATCTTAACCGATGTGTGTTGGGACAACATGAATGAATTGTGTGAAACCCTGCATTTTATACGGTGCAGGAGGAGTTTGAGAAATTCAAAATGGCGAAACAATTATTGTGACAAACGCTTGCATTTCCAGTTGCTCAGATCACCGTTGGCATGCAGCTGAAACGCCACAATGCATGAGAGACTTTCTCCACTTCTCCATTGTGAGTGTGTGTCATGATCTGCTGGAGCTGCGTGAGGTGTTTGTGTTGTCAGTGTGTCTCCAGCAATCACACACACACACACACGCACACACACACACACACACACACACACACACACACACACACACACACACACACACACACACACACACACACACACACGCACACACACACACACACACATTCTTCATTCCCAAACCGAAAACAGCAGCTCTGTGCAGGAAGA
>CAIGQW010054307.1:224421-248799 GCA_903798125.1 Danio choprae
ATTTGTTCTATCGTTTGTTTGTTTGTTCTATTGTTCGTTTGTTCTATCGCTTGTTTGTTCCATCATTTGTTTGTTCTATTGTTTATTCATTTTATCGTTTGTTCGTTCTAATGTTCATTCATCCATCTATCGTTCATTCATTCGTTTGCTCGTTCTATTGTTCTATCGTTCTATATATCGTTCTGTCTAGTTTTATTGATATATCTCTATTTATCTTTAAAACTTTCAGGTTAGTAGTTTTTTTTTCAAACTCTTGAAGTCATCAAGGCAGCATTTAAATGATAAAAATACAGTAAAATCAAGAATATTGTGAAAAAATACTGAAGAAAATATTGAAAAACACTTTTAGTCTTCAGTGTCACCTGATCCTTTAGAAATCAATCTAAAACTCAGATTTTACTGTAAGACGAAGAACCATTTCTGATGAATACTAATGTTCAAGACAGCTAGCAGAGGACAAAGTTACAAAGAACTCATTTTAAACCAATGACTATCAATATGAGAATTTTAAGACAGCTTCTCATAAAGCCCAACACGTAAATAATTATAAAATGCAACCTTTTCTGTGCGCCGTTTAAAGTTTTAATCATAAATTAATTTATTCATAATTTGGATTGTGTAAAAATCATATTGCCTTCAATACTAATTTTAAGCAACTGAGAGACATTTGGAAATAATTAAAAGCATGAGTGATTTTCTCTGTGGTCAGATGTGGTCAGAATGCACGGATCCAGTATAACGATACACATTCAGTTTCTTTATCAGCTGTTAGTATTCCGTTAATATCTTTAATAGAGTTTATATATGGAGGACACACCTAGATGGTTATTGGCATGATTTTGTATCCATATTTTACCATTCAAGAGACTGAAAAGAGCTGAATTTGGGGTAATTTGGCGTTTGTCATGTAGTGCTTTAATGGTTTAAATCGCTTGAATGTTTAAACTAGCTTAGCAAGGCTTAACAAGGCTTACAAATGTGTGTAAACTGTGAATGCAGCAGTAATCCCTATTGAGCTCTGGAGGTTTAGTTTGCTAGGCTCTTTTCTGCTGCTGAGTATATCATTATCAAGATGCTTTCAAAGTTGTGTGTGATTTTTAAACATTTAATTTAACATTTGCTTTACTCTTTATTTGTCAAGATGTGGAGATTATTCATGTCCTTCTCCTGAATGCTCAGTTTTGCGTCTAAACACACATGATGGGACTCTATTTTAAAGCATCTAAGCATAAAAGCTAAAGCGGATGGCACTAAGGGGTGTGTCCGAATACACTTTTGCTGTTTTAAGGATGGGAAAAAACAGTCTGTGCACCCAGCGCATTCGCTATTTACTTTGTAAGCAACAAAACAGAATGCTCACTAGCAAGAAAATGGTTAAAGACCATTTACAAGACAAGCCTCTTCCTTTCAACCTCTTCAATTCAACCGTGGATTAAGGAAACAGTGGTGAACACACTCCGTTAAAGACATCTATTACATATTTCGTTTGTTAAGCGCAAAGATTTGTTTCAAAGCTATTTATAAATTCAATTCTAATTTCCAGCAAACAATATGAACAATAACAACGAAGGGTGGTCAAAAAACTGAGTTATATCCAAACACACTTCCTAATCCTATGCCCCCTATGCATACATCTATAAAACCCAAAAGGTGGACAAAAAATATATATATAAAAAACTAATATAAATATGCATATAATAAATACAACTACAGTGGCGCAGTGGGTAGCACGTTCGCCTCACAGCAAGAAGGTCGCTGGTTCGAGCCTCGGCTGGGTCAGTTGGCGTTTCTGTGTGGAGTTTGCATGTTCTCCCTGTGTTGGCGTGGGTTTCCTCCGGGTGCTTCGGTTTCCCCCACAAGTCCAAAGACATACGGTACAGGTGAATTGGGTAGACTAAATTGTCCGTAGTGTATGAGTGTGAATGGGTGTGTATGGATGTTTTCCAGGGATGGGTTGCGGCTGGAAGGGCATCCGCTGCGTGAAACATATGCTGGATAAGTTGGCGGTTCGTTCCGCTGTGGTGACCCCAGATTAATAAAGGGACTAAGCCGAAATGAAAATGAATGAATGAATAAATACAACTAATAATAATGACATTAAACAAATGTAAATTGTCTGGCTACAACAGAGCCGGACTCCACCAAAGCCCCCAGAGGTGAAGAAGGCATGGGTGGAGGTAGCGTTTTTATATTCATGTAAACAATAATATGCTTTTTTTGCATTTTAATTCTTTAATTTTTCATATTTAAAGATGTTTGTGTACTGCTGTACATCCTTGTGCGTGTAATAAGCACTGT
The DNA here is from genome assembly GCA_903798125.1 of Danio choprae. Taxonomy (NCBI): domain Eukaryota; kingdom Metazoa; phylum Chordata; class Actinopteri; order Cypriniformes; family Danionidae; genus Danio; species Danio choprae. Next base: position 226,720 of record CAIGQW010054307.1, read on the forward strand.
GCCATTGACTGTAGTGCAGCTTTCAGTTGGTCAATTGTGTAGTCTATTTCCGTTGCCTCAAAATACCAACACACCAACAATGCTTCTTAACACACCTCCTTTTCAAACCAGCACACATACATCGGTGCAGAAATGAGCGCAAATGCCTTTGTTATTTAAACAATGTGTCGCAAAACGTTAAAATAATACCTGCGCCGGGCTGAAACTAGCAAAAAAACACTTGCGTGGCACCTGGCATAGAGTGTATGATAGAGTGTGATCTGTGAGCGTGTGCCGTCGGAGCTGAATTGATGGTTTAAAGCAGCTCAGAGTAATCTAACCTCAGAACGGCTCGTTTTTATCTGTCTGTCACTGTGAGATTTCATCACAGAACACTCCACACATGAGACTCTGCGCCATGCGTGTGTGTGTTATTTCTGTGTATCCTATTTATCTTGGCCATACTTGAGTTTTGGGCTGTAATCTGAGGTTGTTCTGCATCATTAGTGTCCCTCGAGAAGCATGTCACGCTCTCGTCCACCTTCAGATCGACCCCAGACTGATGACATTACCTATACAGGTCAGGAGGTCGCAACACACTACATCTGTTGACATTGGTGTGTGATGCATTTAGTGTCATTTCTCAAGTTTATAGACTGCAAAAAATGCTTACTATTTTTTTTGTCTTGTTTCCAGTCCAAATATCTAAAATCAAGAAGCATTTTGCAGACAAGCAAAACATATTGTCTTGTTTTAAGAAATAATATGGCAAAATTAAGTGAAGTTTATTTATAAACTAATTTCGAGAGGAGCACGTGCTTATGATTGACTGCAGCTGGTCCCGCTTTAGCTAATGCACAATCCACCAATCAGACGATTCCTAAATCGCTATAAATAACCAAAGTATCTCACCTTACCTATCTTCGTCCCGAAGAATCCCCCCTTCCACCCCTACTCCTCCCCTTTTGCTCGTCAGGGCGGCACGGAGGCCCGGTGGTTAGCACCGTCGCCTCACAGCAAATGTCACTGGCTCAAATCTCAACCGGCCAAGTGACATTCCTGTGTGGAGTTTGCATGTTCTCCCCGTGTCTGCGTGGGTTTTCCCCGGGTTCTCCGGTTTCCTCCCACAAGCCAAAAAACATGCAACATAAGTAAATTGACCAAAACCAAATTGACACCATAGACGAGCTATCAATCAGCTACATTTCTCTCCACAAGTATTCATAATTACATTTACTATTAACAAGCAGGGGAGTTCTCGAGACCTACCTGAGCTCAAACTCCCCTCTCGCCCCGCAAACGGGAGGGAGCCCCGGACTCGAGGATCTATGAGCTCAGGGCTCTCTCCCGGGACAGCATGCCAAACTCGCTTTTACATTCAATCATCAGCTAAGTGTGAACTCTTGAAGTGAGGAGAAAAATAATCTGCCAATGGGGTAAGCGAAATAATCTAGTTTTTCCTTTGTTGTCCTTGATGTGAAGTACAGATTATACTACTCCTGGTAACAGGTACACTGTGACACTACATTATAAAAGTAAATACAAATACAATCACAAATAACCTATAAAACATACTGTAAAATTCATCAACATACTATTCTGCTCAGTGTTGCCAGATTGGGCGGTTTCCCACCCAATTGGGCGGTTTGGAATTTGATTGTGCGGGTAAAAAAATCTCATTGGCGGGTTGACAAAATTTGGGTGTTAAATTTTGTGTGCAACTTATTTAACAACACATAAAAAAGTTTGAAAAAGAATAAAAATTAATGATATTTTTTTTATTTTACATCTTTTTATTATGTAAATACAAACTTTAACACGTATATGCATTATTTTTTACAACAGTTTTTAACATCATATACTGTATACGGGGTAAAGGGAAAAAAGAAAAAGAAACTCAGTGGTTAGCCTCATTACAGCAAGAAGGTCACTGGTTTGAGTCCAGGCTGGGCCAGTTGGCAGTTCTGTGTGTATGTTCTCCCTGTGTTGGCGTGTTTCCTCCGGGTGCTCCGGTTTCCCCCACAGTCCAAACACATGCGCTATAGGTGAATTGATGAACTAAATTGGCCATATGAGTGTGTATGTGAGTGTGTATGGGTGTTTCCCAGTACTTGGTTGCAGCTGGAAGGGCATCCACTCCATAAAACATATGCTGGATAAGTTGGCAGATCATTCCGCTGTGGCGACCCCTGATAAATAAGGGACTAAGCCGAAGGAAGATGAGTGATCAACAAATTGAAACATCAAAAGTCGACAAAGCACCGATCAACATCCCATAATACAACTCGCAACCGTAAATAAAAGGAAAACACTTGTTCAATTTACTTAAATTTGTAAAAATAATTAAGTTTTTATACTATAATTTTAGGCCTCACAGTGGCGCAGTGGGTAGCACGTTCGCCTCACAGCAAGAAGGTCGCTGGTTCGAGCCTCGGCTGGGTCAGTTGGCGTTTCTGTGTGGAGTTTGCATGTTCTCCCTGTGTTGGTGTGGGTTTCCTCCGGGTGCTCCGGTTTCCCCCACAAGTCCAAAGACATGCGGTACAGGTGAATTGGGTAAGCTAAATTGTCCGTAGTGAATGGGTGTGTATGGATGTTTCCCAGGGATGGGTTGCAGCTGGAAGGGCATCCGCTGCGTAAAACATATGCTGGATAAGTTGGCGGTTCATTCCGCTGTGGCGACCCCAGATTAATAAAGGGACTAAGCTGAAATGAAAATGAATGAATGAATGAATACTATAATTTTGTATAACCTCTGGATAACTGTTTATCTTGTATCTTTTAAGTGTAAATCGCTTTGAGAGTTAAGTTATATATATACAATTAAATAACTATTATCTACATTTATCCAGTCATTTTCCTTAATTTAACAGATTCCTCGTTAGTACTGTTGGATTAAAGCCAAAGTGACATACGAATGAGGAAAATGTTGACTTACTGGATAAAGATACTGACCATTTACCCTTTAATATTTTACAATTTAAAGTCGAAACAATTCTCAATGGCGAGCTAGAAAAGCTTCACGTATGCAGTTTCCAGATTTCTTTCTTTTCTTCACTTCCTTGAATCGGTTCCTCAAACGCTCTCTGCTGAAAGCACTCGGTCTTTCTGTCTTTCTGTGCTGCTCACAGGGGTTCTTGTGCAGCTCTCCTGCACATAATGAACACAATTTCACACCACGGAGGCCAATTAGAGACATGACAGCCACCTGCCGCTCCGCCTCCCAGAGAGAACTGGACTCCACATCCCTAAAAAACACAGCCGAGTGTCTGCTCTGACTACATTTGGGAGGGGATTTACTTATTTTGGGTAGGGCTGCACGATATTGGGAAATCTAACATTGCGATATTTTGTTATTCTGTGATATACAGTTGAAGGTTAAATTGTAGGCCTGTTTGTTAGACCTTTACCATACAAAATATGATAAACTGTTTTATATCAATTATAATAACTTCTAGGTATTTACTGTATACATTATTCAGGAACTCGAAAGGCCTTTCAGTCATTCATTCATTTTCCTTCGGGTTAATCCCTTATTTATCAGGGGTCCCCACAGCGGAATGAACTGCCAACTATTCCAGCATATGTTTTACACAGCGAATGCCCTTCCAGCTGCAACCCAGTACTGGGAAACACCCATACACTCTCACATTCACACACACACACACACTCATACACTACGGCTAATTTAGTTCAACCGATTCACCTATAGCACATGTGTTTGTACTGTGGGGGAAACCGGAGCTCCCGGAGGAAACCCACACCAACACGGGGAGAACATGCAAACTCCACACAGAAATGCCAACTGACCCAGCCGGGACTCGAACCAGTGACCTTTTTGCTGTGTGGCAACAGTTCTAACCACTGAGCCACCGTGTTGCCAAAATTACATTATAAAAACGCCACTATTTTTACAAATTTAAGTAAATTGAACAAGTGTTTTCCTTTTATTTACGGTTGCGAAATGTATTATGGGATGTTGATCGGTGCTTTGTCGACTTTTGATGTTTATTCATTAATTTTCCTTAAACTTAGTCAATATTTCAGGGGTCGCCACAGCAGAATGAACTGACAACTAATCCAGTATATGCTTTACGCAGTGAATGCCCTTCCAGCTGCAACCCAGTACTGGGAAACACCCATACACACTCACATACACACACACTACAGTCAATTAAGGTTTTTTAATTCCCCTATAGCGCATGTGTTTGGACTGTGGGGGAAACCAGAGCACCCGGAGGAAACCCACGCCAACACGGAGAGAACATGCAAACTCCACATAGAAATGCCAACTGGCCAGCCTGGACTCGAACCAGTTACCTTCTTGCTGTGAGGCAACAGTGCTAACCACTGAGCCACTGAGGTTTTGTTGGGACAACTTAATTGTTCCATGTCCACTTAAATTTGTAAAAACTAATAAGTTAACCTAATTCCTCCATGCTGTCCCAACACAAATGGATTGTGTGGAACCCAGTGCACTAAATAGGAGTAGTGTTAGTGTGATGTTGACTTGAACACAGCTGTTAGCCGTCTTGCTAGCTTCTGTCAGATTAATACTGTGTTGCTTTCAAACGCAGGACATTTGAGGAATCCAGCCGTCAAGGTGTTTCATTGTTCGCTGCTCAGAAGATGATGTAAATGTCAGAGCTTCTATTGCGTTTGCAGGTGTTTGATTGTCAACAAAGTCATCGTCTACAAGCGAGATTGCGGAGGATAAATGATAGCGCGTAACGCAATGCTAGCATTTGTTGTGCAGGTGTACGATAGACAGGTGTGATTTCTCAAGACTCCTTCACTGATGTCTGCCAGGAAGTTCCTGAAAAACCACTTACAGCAGCTCTCATTGATGTACTGATTTGTTTTTTGTGAGTAATTATAGTTAACTAAAAGCATAAGTTTTTAAGAATTTGCAATAAAATTAAGATGAACTGATGTGAAATAGGGGCCTCACGGTGGCGCAGTGGGTAGCACGATCGCCTCACAGCAAGAAGGTAGCTGGTTCGAGCCCCGGCTGGGTCAGTTGGCATTTCTGTGTGGAGTTTGCATGTTCTCACCCGGGTTTCCTCCGGGTGCTCTGGTTTCCCCCACAAGTCCAAAGATACAGCGATACAGGTGAATTGGGTAGGCTAAATTGTCTGTAGTGTATGTGTGTGAATGAGTGTGTATGGATGTTTACTAGTGGGTTGCAGTTGGAAGGGCATCCGCTGTGTAAAACATATGCTGGATAAGTTGGCGGTTCATTCCGCTGTGGCGACCCCAGATTAATAAAGGGACTAAGCCGAAAATGAATGAATGAATGATGTGAAATAAAATATTGCTTACATACGTTAGCAAGAAATATTCTCTTTTTTGTTTGTTCAAGTTGATGTAATAAGAAAAGCTGAAATAAAAACTAATATAAATGTAAACAAATCATATTAAATGGTAATAAAAATAACAAAACATTCTAAAATGTAATTTAAATGTAATTAAAATTAAGAAAATATATTTTTAATATATTAAAAAGTGATAAAAATAACAAAAATAATCTGTCATTAAAGTTAAGAAAATATATTTTTAATATATTAATAAGTGATAAAAATAACAAAACATTTTAAAATGAAATGAAAATGTAATTAAAATTAAGAAAATATATTTTTAATGAATTAAAAAGTAATAAAAATAACAAAAATAATCTGTCATTAAAGTTCAGAAAATATATTTTTAATATATTAATAAGTGATAAAAATAACAAAAAAATCTTAAATGTCATTAAAATTTTGAAAATATAAAAAATCTTATGTATTAAAAAGTAATAAAAATAACAGGAAAAAAAATCTAAAATGTCATTAAAATTAAGATTTTTTTAAAAAATAAATTAAAAAAGTGATAAAAAAAATCTAAAATGTAATTAAAATTAAGAATAATATTTTTTTAATGTATTAAAATGTAATAAAAATAACAAAACATTTTAAAATGAAATGAAAATAATTAAAATTAAGAAAAATATTTTTTCATATATGTTTTCTCATATGGGAATCCCGCTATGTTAGGATGAACTAAAATTTTGGTCAAATATGTATCAATGCAATTTAAATTGATTTTGTTAAGGAGCTATTTCTTATTTTAATTTAATTTAATTTTAAACTAATACAAATGAATTTAATGCATATAACATGTTAAAAACATATTAAGAAAAATGGCAAAAACACTCCAAAAAATGATCTAGGTTGACTATAAAATGATACCATAAAACAAAATAACACTGATTTTCACTTATATGTCTTTGTTACATCTTAACTATTTTAGTCGTATCGCAATGCAATTTTAAATATGAATATTATATTATTTATAATGTATAATTATATTATTTGGATTTTTTCTGAATAATACAATTATACATTATAAATAATACAGTCAGAAAATACAAGTTTATAGATTTTGTTTGCTTAAAATCTACTTTAACGTCATTTGTTTTGGTATGTAACTAGCATTTGTAAGTCTTTAAAATCATTGGTTGTCTTGTGATTTCTGTTGATTAATGTTAGTGAATCTGCTGGTCTGGAGGCGTGACGGGGAAATCTTCTGCCTCACTGCAGTTTCCATGGCTCGAGGCTCGGGCTGCTCGGGAACTCGGCTCAATGAGTTCAGAAAGTGAGTTTTAGTCTCAGATCATTCAGTCTGAAGGGCTTCTCCTTAAAAAACCTCCAGAAGTCACCTCCTCTCCTCCAGTTCACTTTATCCCTCAGTCTCTGGCTTGCCAGATTGGAGAGGAAGAGATGCGATGGATTAATTCAAAGATGTCAAACTCATTTTCATTAAGGGCCACTTCTGCATTTTGGCCGCCCTCAGATGGCCTGGTTTTAATTCTTACTACTTATTAAAGGGATAGTTCACTCAAAATTAAGTCCCCATTTACTCTCTCATGCAGTTTCAAACATTTATGAGTTTCTTTCTTCTGTTAAACACACACAAAAAGATATTTTGAAGAATGCTGGAAACCTGTAACCATTGACTTCCATATTACTATGGACAAATACTATGTAGGTCAGTGGTTACAGGTTTCCAGCATTCTTCAAAATATCTTCTTTTGTGTTCAACAGAAGAAAGAAACTCAGAAAGGGTTGTAATTAATGACAATGATTAATTAATTAATTAAGGGTCAGTAATTAATGACAATGATTCATTCATTTTCATTTCGGCTTAATCCCTTTATTAATCTGGGGTCGCCACAGCGGAATGAACCGCCAACTTATCCAGCATATGTTTTACGCAGCGGATGCCCTTCCAGCTGCAACCCATCACTGGGAAACATCCACACACTCTCATTCACACACATACATTACGGACAATTTAGCTTACCCAATTCACCTGTACCGCATGTCTTTGGACTTGTGGGGGAAACCGGAGCACCCGGAGGAAACCCACGCCAAAACAGGGAGAACATGCAAACTCCACACAGAAACGCCAACTGACCCAGCCGAGATAGACTGTGTGCGCATAAGAGAGGCTAAGTGTGCTCGCGAGAAAGATCGAATGAACGTGCGAGGGACCGAGAGACTATTAGCGTTACTATTATTAATTACTATTAATAACACTACTATGTTTGTTGTTTCAAATAAATAAGCACACATTTATTATATGTATAACAAAACCGATTATTTTAGGGACACAGTAACACATTTGTGTTATATTTCAGAACATGTTATTTAAAATGTATAGTGTTATATTGCTCAGAAAAATGCTGTGATTTATTTTTTATGTTTTATTTTTATAGGTGTGATTTATTTTTTATGTTACATATTTTTATAGCTGTTATACAGCACAACAGCAGATTTAGCACTTTGATTATACACAGCTTACTTTCCATAAGTTGCTGACATACCACGTTTAATTTGTGGTTAGTTGGAAAATTGCTCATAGATTTCATTTTTGAGCAGATGTTATGTTTTTGTTTTGTTTAAAATGAATAAAACGTATGGTTGTCTATAATAGCAGTTGTTTGGTGCTGAGTTTCACCAAATTGATTCTGAATGATAATTCAGATTACTTTCATTTATTTATTTCATTCATTCATTCATTTTCATTTCGGCTTAGTCCCTTTTAATCTGGGGTCGCCACAGCGGAATGAACCGCCAACTTATCCAGCATATGTTTTACGCAGCGGATGCCCTTCCAGCTGCAACCCATCTCTGGGAAACATCCATACACACCCATTCACACTCAAACACTATGGACAATTTTACCTTAGCCAATTCACCTGTACCGCATGTCTTTGGACTTGTGGGGGAAACCGGAGCACCCGGAGGAAACCCACGCCAACACAGGGAGAACATGCAAACTCCACACAGAAATGCCAACTGACCCAGCCGAGGCTCGAACCAGCGTTCTTCTTGCTGTGAGGCGAACGTGCTATCCACTGCGCCACCGTGAGGCCCTATTATTTATTTATTTCATAAAGGTTTTGTGTTTGCTGTATATTGTTGCTAGTTTTCATACTCAAGCTGTGAAGGACCATGTTTAAGGGTTAAATATAAACTTTTATGACACTGAAGTGACTTTAGTTTTTGCTTTCAGCTGTTTTTTTTGTGGGGCGACGCGGTGGCGCAGTGGGTAGCACAATCGCCTCACAGCAAGAAGGTCGCTGGTTCAAGCCTCAGCTGGGTCAGTTGGCATTTCTGTGTGGAGTTTGCATGTTCTCCCCGTGTTGGCGTGGGTTTCCCCCACAAGTCCAAAGACATGCGGTATAGGTGAATTGGGTAAGCTAAATTGTCCGTAGTGTATGTGTGGGAATAAGTGTGTATGGATGTTTCCTAGTGATAGGAAAGGAAGGGTGGAAGGGCATCCACTGCGTAAAACATATGCTGGATAAGTTGGCGGTTCATTCTGCTGTGGCGACCCCAGATTAATAAAGGGACTAAGCTGAAAAGAAAATGAATGAATTACTTTTTGTTTAAGTCTGTCTTGTGTTTTAGTTGTGAGAATGCAAATTAATTAAAACTGTGAAGTTGATCAACAGTGTATTCTCCATGCAGCACTGAAGTGACGCTATAAGGGCTTTAATGGGAGCATCAAAAATGACTTTTCACAGTAATGCATTACTTTTTGGTGTACGTAATCAATAAAGTAATTGAGTTACATTATGAATGAAGTAACTAGTAACTGTAACTACTTACTAGATTTCAGTAACTAGCACAACACTGGATATGATGAAATTATAGTATAAGTAAAATTAGTTTAAATCATACTAAATATACACTCTGTGACATCCTGGGTTGTTTGCTCAGATTTTGGTAAAATATAGACCAATGCAACTGTTGGGTTAAATTTAAAAGGACAGTTTGCATTGACTTTGTATGTAATCTGCTTGCTCGAATACTTAAATTTGCATTTGGTGTGAATCATATGCTCAAACGGAGCTTTGAGATTGACACCCCCAAATAAAGTGAACACTAGCAGATAGAAAGAGAGTCGGAAATGTGCACAAAGATGTCAGGAAGGCTCTGAGGAGGATTAGGACGTTGTTTTGATGCTTTGGCGTTGATGAAGAGACAGGATGGCCGGAGAAGTGAAAATTCGGGCTCATAGGGTGCAGGGTGAATGAAGCGCAGGGCTCGTAATGCGCACAAATTGTCCCTGTGCTGTGTGACTAAAGGCTGCGTTGAGAGCCGTATGGAGGGCTTTTGTTCGGGGGCAGTAATGAGTCAAAAGCCCTCAGGGGGTCAATAAAAAGAGGGAGGGGGGTTGTTGTAAAAGAAGCCGGGGAAGAGGATTTATCAATCACTCCTCTCTCTTCTTCTGCTGAATGAAAATCTGTTGCTGAAGCCCTTAGAGCCCTTAGTGTGGAGTGCGTTCATTCTTCGGCCATGACGCGGGTGATGGACTGCATTTCTGAGGGGTGAAACGGGTATTTACTAAACCAGCCCATCGCATTATCATCTCAGCGTTTATCGTTTAAAGTACAAATGAAATCAAAACTAACCATATTGATTTAGTTAGCTCACATTGCTAGTTTTGTGGTGAACAATTCATCTGTGCGTGTCAGTAAGACAAAAAAATGTTTGTCCTTGTAATCTAAAATTGAAATCTGAAAATGCACTTCCAGTGTGTTTTCATTTAAATTCTCAGATTAGGTCTGTCTGAGGTATTGGGCGTGGCTAACATACTTAACCACGCCCCTCCAGCTGTCAGTTTTGACAACAAGCAGAAATGGTTTGGAGGAGGAGTCTGTTAGGTTGTAATAACTCTCCCCAAACCCTTTTCCCCATCTTTCTGAATGAACTTTACTACATCCAATCAGCTCACAATAGAAAAAACAAGACACGCCCACATTTAATATTCCATTTCTGTATGAAACGCATTACGAAAAAAAAAATGGTCGTAGTTTCTGGTTCATGCAGACTTAAACTAAACATACTTGACGCCGCACTTCATCCTAATGCCTTTTTAAAGTTAGCAAAAAACTAAAACAAATGTGAATTAGCCGTGTTTCCGTCAAAGTGTTAGACCAGCTGACTGTAGTATTGGTAACCTAGCAACCAACAGTAATAAGGGCAAACATAATGGAGACATTATGCATTTCTGAGGGGTGAAACGGGTATTTACTAAACCAGCTCATCACATTATCATCTCAGCGTTTACCGTTCAGCTAAAGATACTTGAGACTGCACTTCATCCTAACATCTTTTTAAATTTTGCGAAAAAATTAAAACAAATGTGAATTAGCTGTGTTTCTATCAAGTTGTTAGCGCAACTCACTGTAGTATTGGTAGCCTAGCAACCAACAGTAAACAAGGCAAGCATAATGGAGACTTGTGATTGGTCATGTGGGGATGGACTGAGATTCTGAGGGGTGAAACAGATATTTACTAATTCAGTCCATCACATTAACATCTAAGCGTTTACCGTTTAGCTAAAAATACTTGACGGCACACCTTAACTTAATGCCCTTTTAACGTTTGCAAAAAACTAAAACAAATGTGAGTCAGCCGTGTTTCCGTCAAGTTTTTAGAGCGGCTGATTGAAGTATTGGTAACCTAGCAACCAACAGTAAACAAGGCAAACCTAATGGAGACAGCTGATTGGTCATGTGGTGATGGATTGCGTTTCTGAGGGGTGAAACGGGCATTTACTAAACCAGCCCGTCACATTATCATCTCAACATATAAGTTTAACTAAAGATACTTGACAACTACAGTCTTTTTAAAGTTAGCAAAAAATCCTTAAATGGGAATTAGCTGCGTTTCCATTAAGTTGTTAGAGCAGCTGACTGTAGTATTGGTAACCTAGCAACCAACAGTAAACAAAGCAAGCATAATGGAGACATCTGATTGGTCATGTGGACTGTGTTTCTGAGGGGTGAAATGGGTATGTACTAAACCAGCCCAACACATTATTTGCGAATTAAGTGATTTTAAAAAAAAAGTGTGTGTGTGTTTGTGTCTGTGTGTGTGTGTCTGTATGTGTGTGTCTCTGCATAGTTTGTGTGTGCGTCTCTGTATGTGTGTGTGTGTGTGTGTGTGTGTGAATGGAGTGTTTAATGTGAGCGTGATCACTGTTGCCCTGGTGTCTCTTCTGAAGGACAGCTGTTTCGAGGCCGCTCCACTGTTCATATGGATATGTATGTTAATGAAGCGCAGGCAGAGAATGAATCTGCTTCACTGCAGCTCAACAAAGAGTCACAGTCACACTCAGGCCACTTCTCTAGCCACAATATTAGCTGCATTTAACAAAATATACAGTTTTAGATGATTGATTCTTACTTCAGCTCGGTCTCCAGAGGTTTAGATGCGAATTGTGTCTCATTTAATTAAGCAGCCCATGCTGGTGTTCAGGTCTCTATTATGATCAAGCGTTTACTGCGTCTCATGAGATTTTACATGAGGAATTACTTGTAAAAGCAAAACTCCCTTAAAAACATCAATCGCCGCTGACTTTCTTTGGTTTCAGAGATTGTTGCAAATCACGCATGAGGTCTTCATCTGACGAAGCCCATTTTCGATTAGATTCCGGCTAATAGATGCTTCGGTAAATTTGTTAAATGGACCAGAAAAATGCTACAGCGATTTTATGCTAATTAGAAGTCGGCTAATTGTTAATAGATTGCAAAAAGCACAAGTAAGGAGGAATATTTTGGGGTGAAATAAATTTCGGATTGATTTCTGTTGTTTTTACTTATACATACAGACTTAAAAAAAAAATACATATATCATTATATAAACAGTTTGAGATACTGCTTGCGGATATCAAAATTAGCACTTTATTTTAAGGTGTCCGTGTTGCACATGTTCCATGTTCTTACTGTTAAATTTACAAAATTACATGCAACCCTAAACCTAAATAGCATTCTACAGTAAGGGTACATACACTACCTGACAAAAGTCTTGTCGCCTATCCAAGTTTTAGGAACAACAAATAATAACTCGACTTCTAGTTGATCATTTGGTAACAGAAGTGGCTTATATGAAAGGCGAAGGCCTCTAGATTATGCTTATTTTACCAACATAAAATATGATCATGCCTTGATTTTTAATTCTTTAATTAGGACAGTAAGCTCTGACTTTGCTTAGGCAAAAGTCTTGTCACTTAACAGAAATAATGTCCAGTCTAGAATATAAAGTCATGCTGCAGTGGAAGAAGAATGAATATTGTGTATGACTCCCATGAGCTTGGAGGACTGCATCCATACATCTCTGCAATGACTCACATCACTTATTAATAAAGTCATCTGGAATGGCAAAGGAAGTGTTCTTGCAGGACTCCCAGAGTTCATCAAGATTCTTTGGATTCATCTTCAATGCCTCCTCCCTCATCTTACCCCAGACATGCTCAATAATGTTCATGTTTGGTGACTGGGCTGGCCAATCCTGGAGCACCCTGGAGCATCTTTGCTTTCAGGAACTTTGATGTGGAGGCTGAAGTATGAGAAGGAGCGCTGCTATCCTGCTGAAGAATTTGCCCTCTCCTGTGGTTTGTAATGTAATGGGCAGCACAAATGTCTTGATACCTCAGGCTGTTGATGTTGCCATCCACTCTGCAGATCTCTCGCACGCCCCCATACTAATTGTAACCCCAAACCATTATTTTTCCTTCACCAAACTTGACTGATTACTATGAGAATCTTGGCTCCATGCGGGTTCCAGTAGGTCTTCTGCAGTGTTTGTGATGATTGGGATGCAGTTCAACAGATGATTCATGGCAAAAATCCACCTTCTGCCACTTTTCCAAATGATCAACTAGAAGTCAAGTGATTATTTGTTGCTCTTACAACTGGGATCAATGACAAGACTTTTGTCAGGTAGTGTACATTACCTCAGATCTTGAAAATAAAATAACTAGAAAACAGTTTGAAAATGAAAGTCAGAACTGTGATTCAGTGCAAACCAACAACATCAGTCACTCGGTAGCCTATTAATAAGATTTAATATGTATTAATTAGCTTAAAAGCCTTTACCATTTCATTGGGAGCGCAGTGGCTGGTATTTACATGTATCTGTCGTGTCGCTTCACATTTGGTGCAGACATACAAATTGCTTGTCACTGAAATCTTGTCGTGTCACATGTTGTTAGGATGCGGTGTAAGACTAACATGCCTGATCATATACATTTTAAGAGCTTTGGCTTCAGAATGACCACTTAAAAGACTGGGTGTTAAAAAGTAGATGACAGAAAAGCTAAATGTGTGTGTGTGTGTGTGTGTGTGTGTGTGTGTGTGTGTGTGATTGAGAGAGAGAGAGAGAGAGAGAGAGAAAAATACCTTTACGCACTTACCTTGATATGTCTGAGAAAATCAAAATAAGCAGCTCAGCTCTCAGAACATAGTAAACACAGTAAGTGTATTTCTGCACACACACTATAATCTGTTGTTTTACTCCACTCCATATAAAAGGCAGAAACTTGTTTGCACAGGCCTATCTAAAGGGTTAATGCTGCAAACTGATGATCAACAGTAAAAATTACACATTTTACCTCTTCTCAACAGGGTAAAACACCAACAATCAAGAATGCATGATTACATGCTGTCGTGGCTTTGCAATCAAAAAATGTCATTATAATGGAAGTCAATGGGGCAAAAACAGCCCCGATCATAACCAAAGGGCAGTCAATTTGAACAGTACACAAGGTTTAAAGCTATAAACTCATGTGACGTAATGATAATTGTTCATTATTGTGCATTTATCAGCAGGTTCAGAGAAGTCTTCTGTAGATGTGTGTGGCTTCTTCATGGTTGTTGGGGGATTGAGATGCCAGCATGGGGCACACAGGACACCACTGCGCTTGCTCTGTCACCAGTGCTCCGGCACAATGCTGGAGATGTGTGTGTCTGTGCGGGCCCCGCGAGGCCCGCTGTGAGGGGTTAATGACGGCCCATCTGCCCCGCTGGGGGCCCGAACGCCTTTGTGTGCCTCAGTCTACACTTCACTCCCAGGAATGAAGACGAGCAGAGATCAAGAAGGTTTGGATTTTGCTGTGTTTTGATTTTGTGCATGAATATCAGCATTTTAAGATGCTCTGGATTGATCAAGTTTGGGGTGAGGATGATGATATGAAAGACTGCTGTTCTTGAACTTTCTACTCATCAAAGAGTCCTAAAAATAAATGCGGTGTTTACACACACACACACACACACATACAGACACACACATACACAAATACAGAGATACACACACGCAGACACATACACACACATATACAGAGACACACACACATACAGACACACACATACACAAATACAGAGATACACACACGCAGACACATACACACACATATACAGAGACACACACACATACAGACACACACATACACATATACAGAGATACACACACGCAGACACATACACACACATATACAGAGACACACACACATACAGACACACACATACACAAATACAGAGATACACACACGCAGACACATACGTACGTTTTTTTTACAACTTTTAACACTGATAATAATATGAAATTGGGCTCAAATCAGCATATTAGAATGATTTCTGATCATCATTTTAATTATAATTATATTTTGCATAATTATAATAATGATTTACAATATTACTGGTTTTGATTTTTGTTATTAGTTATATTTATTTTATAATATTGTATTATATTTATTTTATTTTATATATATATATTTAAAAACCTAATGGTACTGTTTGTGTAACATAAAAATACTAATAAAACTGTACAGAAACTGTAAAGATGTATAAAATATTGTTGAAAAACAAAAAAAAGTAACATTTAACCTTTAACAAGTTTGAGCAAGGGTGTCACGGTGACGCAGTGGGTAGCACAATCGCCTCACAGCAAGAAGGTCGCTGGTTCGAGCCTCGGCTGGGTCAGTTGGCATTTCTGTGTGGAGTTTGCATGTTCTCCCCGTGTTGGTGTGGGTTTCCTCCGGGTGATCCGGTTTCCCCCACAAGTCCAAAGACATGCGCTATAAGGGAATTGGGTAAGCTAAATTGTCCATAGTGTATGAGTGTGAATGAGTGTGTGTGGATGTTTCCCAGTGATGGGTTGCAGCTGGAAGGGCATCCACTGCGTAAAACATATGCTGGATAAGTTGGCGGTTCATTCCGCTGTGGCGACCCCAGATTAATAAAGGGACTAAGCCGAAAAGAAAATGAATGAATGAATATTTATAATTTTTGAAAAAACATGAAAACTTTTAATGGTTTTGTTCATGTAAAGCATAAAACAAATACTAATAAAAACTGTAAGGAAATATAAAACATTGTTGCAAAACAAAATGTCACATTTTAAACTTTAACACGCTTTGAGCAAAAAATTTTTAATAATAATAAAAGTAAATAAATGCATTTATTTATTAAAAATTCCAAACATTTATTTTCAGTAAAATGGAAATGCATTCAGAATTCTGTATTGGTTTAGTCTTGTGTTTGAATCTGCCACTATGCTGACACACAGGCATCTGTAGCTCCGCCCTCTTTTGAAAAGAGCACAATCTTATTTGAATTTAAAGCGACAGACACCAAAAAGCCACAATTAGGATCAAAGCCTGAAAGGGTCAGTTTCAGAGAGTTATAAAACATTATCTGTGTGGTATTTTGAGCTGAAACTTCACACACACACACTCTAGGGACATCAGAGACTTATTTTACATCTTGTCAAAAGGGTCATAATAGGTCGCCTTTAAATTATTTCTGTAACCCTCTCTCTCCTTCCAGTGCAGTGTGTTTTCCTCTGGTGAAGTGATGGTTTTTGCGGGAGGTTATTGATGGCAGAATGAACAGGAGAGTGTTTGGCGACCTGCATGTATAGATGTGGATTTATCGCTCCGGATCCTCCAACAATTTCATCAAAAGCCCATTGGCCTGTAGCGTTTCTCCTATGATAAATCAGCAGATGAGAGACGGATGAGAGACGGAGCAGAGGTCACAGTCCATCCTTCACCACAACACCACCACAACACAAATACAACACACACACACACACACACACAGATTTATGAACACAATCAAACACCTTCATTATCGCACACACACAAAATACCTAAATACATGCACTTACAAGTTAAAGACATCTTTTAGATAAAATTGAATATTATATGAATGTATGAATATTATTAACAGGGCGACACGGTGGCTCAGTGATTAGCACTGTCGCCTCACAAGCAAGAAGGTCGCTGGTTTGAGCCCCGGCATAGAGCATGTGTTTGGACTGTGGGGGAAACCGGAGGCAGCCGGAGGAAACCCACGCCAACACGGGGAGAACATGCAAACTCCACACAGAAATGCCAACTGGCCCAGCCAGGACTCGAACCAGCGACCTTCTTGCTGTGAGGCGACAGAGCTAACCACTGCGCCACCATGCCACCCAGTACAGTTTAATTCAGATTCATACGTACGCATGTAGAGGAAGAAATCAGATTTTGTTTTGAATGTTTGATTTTTAAGTGTGTTTGTCAGTGACTGTGTTGTATCTTCAGCTCAGGGATGATGATGATGATGATGATGAAGATGATGATGATGGTGATGAGAGACTGCGAGCTGATTTTGTCTGATTTACTGTGGCTGCGTGTTTGAAGTGGAAGCTGTAATCGGCCCGCGGGTCTGTGTCTGTGATCAGAGCGACTTAAGAGACGGTAAACACACACCTGCGGGAATCACACATCAAATATTGACACAGCTACTCACTGACTGACACACACACACACACACACACACACACACACACACACACACACACTGCATTTCAAAACAGCAGTCCAATGGGGATCCAGTCTTTCACTTCCTGCACTGTAAAAAATCACAAGAATTCCTAATAACAAATGTTTTTATGCCACTTTAATTTGAATCAACTAATCAGGTTTTAACTAATTATTTTTATATATAATATCCATAATATATTTTTAGTTATACAAAGTTTCACGTAATATTTTTAGTCAGTTTGACTGACGGAGTTGAGATGCCTAGAGAAGTTCATTTGATTCAACTA
The DNA here is from genome assembly GCA_903798125.1 of Danio choprae. NCBI lineage: Eukaryota > Metazoa > Chordata > Actinopteri > Cypriniformes > Danionidae > Danio > Danio choprae. The sequence goes on from CAIGQW010054307.1 coordinate 244,125, forward strand.
AAACATTTTAGGCAGCAAGCTTTATTATTTCCGTGTAGGAAACCCTAGTTTCACGTTTGAGAAATTGTCTAAAAGTTTAAAAATGGCTTAAAAAATTATTTAAATTAGTTAAAAGTCAGAGTATTAAAACATGAGCTCAATATAAATATGACATTTTAGCTTTATTTTCAGTTTTAGTAATTCCCCACATGTTTTAGCTAGATTTCAGTAATAAAACTTTGGAAATCATAAGTAATTATGCGCATGTGAAATATAGTTTTCTGAGAGTTTATTTTTATTCATTCATTCATTTGGCTTAGTCCCTTTATTCATCAGGGGTCGCCACAGTGGAATGAATTACACAGCGGATGCCCTTCCAGCTGCAACCCAGTACTGGGAAACACCCATACACACTCATTTGCACACATACACTTCAGCCAATTTAGTTAATCCAATTCTCCTATAGCGCATGTGTTTGGACTGTGGGGGAAACCGGAGCACCTGGAGGAAACCCACACCAACGGGGAAAACATGCAAAAGCCACACAGAAATGCCAACTGGCCCAGCCGGGACTCGAACCAGTGACCTTCTTGCTCTGAGGCAACAGTGCTAACCACTGAGCCATCGTGCCGCCTGAAATTAAAAACATATATGATTATTAAGTATATAAAGAACATTGTGAATCTTTTATGAGTTCATTTAAAAGTTCCATTGCTGTTGAAAGTTCTGGATAAAGCTACAGATGCCAGTAAAGACCCTTTTTTAAGAGCACAACCTAAACACATCAACAAATCCAGGACTCTCTCTGGCAGTAGTGTGTGTGTATGCTGGAGATCTGGACTCTGTGTGACTCCAGCAGACAGTGCAGAAGAATGCGTTTGCCGTTTGAAGTGTGTTTTATGTGTGTGTGTGTGAGATGAAACGCGTCCGGCCGGGGTTATAGTGCCTGTGGCCACTGCAGACAGACACACAGCAGAAGAGCTGGCGTCAGGACAGGCAAGACGGATCCTGTACAACACTAAAAAACATGAGGAGGGGTTTTTCCTTACGCCGCCTTTATCTCACAGGAAATCTTTATTATACACACTGCACCTACCACTTACTGCTCCTGTAAAACATCTCAAACACACAAACACACACTCCATGACTCCGTATCACATGCATGTTGTGCTATTTCACAACATCAAGTCATATTTATGATGGAATATTGCAGTGTTTGTTGATTTATCTGTGCACATCATTGTTTTTTAAAGTCGATGTGTGGTTGTAATATCTACAAAAAAACTCTTCTCTGATTGGTGTTTTGTAGTGTAGGGGCGGGGCCAACCTGTCACTCCACCAATAAGAGATCAGAGCTGTTCGATCAATTCCACTTCCACAAAAATCAAGTTGTTTTTTTTGGTAATGCACGACTGTCGAATATGCGTCATGTTAAATTCCTTGGTCCCTTTAAGTTAAACCTGTGTAATATAAATGAGAGGAAAGTTTGGTCACACTTTTTTTAATTTTAAGCAACAATTCTCACTATTAATAAAGCTAATTAACTATAACTTTTATCTCAACAGTCTCCTAATTTGCTGCTTATTAATAGTTGTTAAGGCAGTAGTTGGGTTGTATTGGGTAGGATTTGGGATGTAGAATAAAATCATGCAGAATATGTACTTTATAAGTACTGATAAACAGCCAATATCTTAATAATAGGTAGGTAATACGTAAGACCAGACAAAAATAAATCTGAGGACAAAAAACAGGATTTAGGCTGAATGATTTTGTGAATACAGAAGCTGAAAACTTAGCATAAAATAATATATTAATGTCAACAGGTAAAAAAGAAAGCATAATGCATTCACTAGAAAACTAAATGTGACTTCACAAGTTGTACTGTAAATAAATCATCTAAAATATTCGTTAATATTACTAAGAATTAAATATACAGTATATGCATAATATAGGTTTAGACATTTACACAAGTACATTTGCATTTAGTCATTTAGCAGAGGCTTTTGTGCAAAGCCACTTACAAGGCATTCAGCGATACAACATAAATATAAATGAGGCGGCACGGTGGTGCAGTGGTTAGCACTGTGGCCTCACAGCAAGAAGGTCGCTGGTTTGAGTCCCAGCTGGGCCAGTTGGTATTTCTGTATGGAGTTTGCATGTACTCCCTGTGTTGGCGTGGGTGCTCCGGTTTCCCCCAGTCCAAACACATGTGATATAGGTCAGTTGAATAAACTAAATTGGCCGTAGTGTATGAGTGTGTGTGTGTGAATGCGAGAGTGTATGGGTGTTTCCCAGTACTGGGTTGCGGCTGGAAGGGCATCCGCTGCGTAAAACATATGCTGGAATAGTTGGTGATTCATTCTGCTGTGGCGCACTCTAAAATAGAGACTAAGCCGAAAGAAGATGAGTGAATGAATTATCATAAATGTTATTGCACAGAGAATTAGGAATTAGGGAGTGTTTTTTAGAGAGAGAGAGAGAGAGAGAGAGAGAGAGAGAGAGAGAGAGAGAGAGAGAGAGAGAGAAGGGTGTTTCTACAGGTGGTTTGTCAAACCCACTCACCTGTGTGAAGCACACTTCATAAATGCATAGTGTTTTTTTAATTGTAAGAACGTAGTAATGAACAAGTAATGGAGGAGACTGAATGATTTCTGAAAACATTTCTGAGGATTTCTGATGGCACAGATTCTGTGTGAGTATAGTAATAAGCCACTAGTTGATAGCCATTATCATGCCATTGTAATGCATCAGTCTTATTGAGTATGGACTCTCAGTGAGGTCTGAGTGTTCTCATAGCAGTGTCCCTGCTTTGACCTCATCGGTGCTCTGATCTCTGCTGTTCATCTGAGAGGTCAAACACACTCAGGCCTTCAGGGCAGCAGATCACCTGTGTGTGTCCTCTTCTTTAATATACAGACCTCATCTCCTGCATTCCCTCATGCTGCCTGCTTTTATATGGCTGTGCACTCTTTTATTTAACCCTTGTGTGCTGTTGGGGATGTTTTCATTCACTCTGGGCTGATTTTGAGTCTTCATTTCTCCACAACTTTCTCTGTGTTTCAGCAAATGGACAGATTTTTGCTGACAAATCTTATTTTGACACATATTTTGGGGAAAATGTTTTGAAAATGTAAAAAATATTCAACAATATACACTCTGGGCAAATTGACTACCCTTTGGTTATGTTGGGGGCTTTTTTTGCCCCATAGACTTCTATTAAAATGACATTTCTTGATTGCAAAGCCATGACAGCATATAAGCATGCATTCTTGATTGTTGCTGGTTTTCCCCGTTGGGAAGAGGTACATTTTGTCATTTTTACTGTTGATCCCCTGATTAATAAAGCGACTAAGCCGAAAAGAAAATAATCTTTATTGACATTTTAGTAGTTTGAAATAATATAATGTATAAGAAATAATATGGAGGAATAAATTAGAGGAATAAATCTAAAAAATAACATAAAATGTACAGGCAGTTTAATACAAGGTTTTTGTAGCGTAATATACAACACCAACCCATACAATATATCACTTTAACTATTAAAAATGTTCATAAAAGTCACTTTTTTTAAACTTTTCAAGGATAAAAGTTGTCAAGAAAGATCAATAATGCAATACAAACGCTTAAATAAACAGGGAAAAATAAAAAATAAAAGTATGAATCACAAATATACATAAAAATGCTAATTTACAGATATTTTTTACAGTATAGCTGGACATTTTATACAACCTAGAGTGCCCAGATGAGTCCGGCAACATTCGACATTGCACACAGGATGAAGGTTAAATGCTTACATGGTCAAAATAAATAAAAAAATGAATGTAAGATTGATAGAAAGCACATCCGATGCCTGTAAACACAGTTCTAGATGATATATGAGCACAGGAATTCTGAGAGATTACCGAGGCATCCATTTGTCTGAGGATGAAATGGCCAGAAGACCGCGAAAAATGAAGCAGTTTTAATACAGCGCCGAGAGAGTTATTCAGCAGTTATTTTGCGAGTGTTTATGTGAACATTATGAGATCAGAGAGAGGTCTGGAGGCGACCCGAGTTCACTCTCTTCCTCTCCGGCTCTTTTGATGTGGGCCGGGCTCAAATTACCGCAGTAAAATAACTAACAGTTTGACGGGCCTCCATCCTGTCCATCAGCCCGAGGACCAGAAGGTGTCTGCTGAAGAGCGTGTAATTAGTCAATGCTTCTCCAGCCTTTAGCCTCACAATGGCCACTTAACTTCTGAAAAGAGCGCATTGTTTTGGGATTGCACACTTGGCCAGATCTCGCTGACACCAGATTGGCTCTCAGTGTAAGGAGACACCGAGTAGTGGAAATGTACATTACAGAGCAGAGGCCTCTGGGTCTTAAAGCACACAAGCTGCAGAACAACTCTAATGCCCTGACCTGATTTGTTTGTTGTCACAACTTCATTCTCGAATTTCACTTGAAGTAGTCAGAATTATTAGCCCTCCTGAGTTATTATGTATATTCTTCCCCTCTTTCTGTTTAACGTAAAGAAGATTTCCCTAGAAACCAATTAGCAACCACCCAGAACTCACAATCAACCATGTAGCAACCACACAGAACACCATAGCTTAAACAAACATCACTTGGTAATCACCCAAACCTTTACGACAACCTCCACAACACTCTAGAAACCACTTAGCAACTATTCAAAACTTCACAACAATCACCCAG
>CAIGQW010054307.1:288463-300183 GCA_903798125.1 Danio choprae
AGCTCTGTCACCCGTGAGGAGCTCTGTCACCCGTGAGGAGCTCTGTCTCCCGTGAGGAGCTCTGTCACCCGTGAGGAGCTCGGAGTAGAGCCGCTGCTCCTCCACATCGAGAGAAGCCAGCTGAGGTGGCTCGGGCATCTGTTTCGGATGCCTCCTGGACGCCTACCTAGGGAGGTGTTCCAGGCATGTCCCACCGGAAGGAGGCCTCGAGGAAGACCCAGGACACGCTGGAGGAACTATGTCTCTCGGCTGGCCTGGGAACGCCTCAGGATCCCCCCGGAGGAGCTGGAGGAAGTGTCTGGGGAGAGGGAAGTCTGGGTTTCTCTCCTAAGACTGCTGCCCCCGCGACCCGGCCCCGGAAAAGCGGTAGAAAATGAATGAATGAATGAATGAAAATAATTTTTTTTAGATCTAATTAATTCTAATTTAGACTAAAAAACTGTCAAGGTGCAAACAATTAGTCTCTGAATGAGTGAACACCTGCGCAGATATTCAGACTCTGATTGGCTGTTGTCGTTTTCCCCTCTCTCGCCTCGCCTATTAGTGTTTATTTTCAGCTCTGGGTTCAGCTTTGGGCTTCAGCCAATATCAGAACAGCAACTACTATGGGGGTGGGGCTAAGAAAGCAAGGCCCCATCTGATTGGTCAAATTCAGATAAACAACCAGCGCATAAAGTAAATGTAATTCATCACACGTCTGCAATACGTACACTGCATATACTATTATTGCGATATTTTGCAGATATATTGTGCAGACCCACAATTAGTGAATCTCAAGAGGCCTACTCACAGGATCCAGCAGTGCCTCTCGAACATCTTCTCCATATCGGTTGCGTAAACAGGGGCCACAAAACTGACCTTTGACCCCTCCGCAGAACAGGCCTCTGCATTCAGTCTTTGTGTCGAGGGTTTTCTGACGGCACTGGTGACACGTGCTGCCCTAAAACCACAAAACACACATCAATACAGCAGAAAAGACAGGCGAAACGACAAATGAACATGGCAGCAGCGATACTCACATTCTCTTTATCCAGGATCTTGTCTTTGGCGCGATCGGCAACATTCAGCAGCTCATCTTCTGTGATGTCCTCCGGCATACGTATGGACTCACGAGAGCGACGCTTTCTCTGTTTGGGACGAGCGTCTCCGTAACCCTCCTTAATCTACAGTTAAAGTCAGAATTATCAGCCCTCCTTTGACCTTTTTCTTTCCTTTTTTTTTATATTTCCCAAATGATGTTGAACAGATTCAGGAATTTTCACAGTATTTCCTATAATGTTTTTTCTTCTGGAGAAAGTCTTATTTGTTTTATTTCGGCTAGAATAAAAGCAGTTTTTAATTTTTTAAAGCCATTTTATGGTCAATATTATTCACCCCCTTCAGCAATATTAGTGTTGGATTGTCTCCAGAACAAACCACTGTTATACAATGACTTGCCTAATTACCCTAACTTTACCCTAATTACCCTAACTTTACCCTAATTACCCTAGTGAAGCCTTTAAATGTCACTTTAAGCTGAATACTAGCATCTTGAAGAATATCTAGTCTAATATTATGTGCTGTCATCATGGCAAAGAGAAAAGAAATTAGTAATTAGAGTTATTAAAACTATTATGTCTAGAAACCTTTCCATTAAAGAGAAATTGAAGGGGGGTGGGGGGAGATATACAGGGGGCTAATAATTCTACCACTGTACTAAGAAAGAAAATCTGAATTATGACATACAAACTTTAAAACTTTGAGCTTATATCCAGCAATTTGATTAAAAATGTGAAGGTTTAAATTGGAGTTTGCATTTTTTTCATGCACTGGGGATTTATTGTACCAAATCCAACCCATGTCGAGCCGTGACCCCAAAACCAAGGTACATACCGAACCATGACTTCTGTGTACAGTCAAACCCAAAGTATTTTATGGGGTTTTTATGTATTATGTATTTTTTTTGGCTCTCAAGGTGCCAGAAGCTGTTGACTCACGTTATTCGAATCACTAAAAGCCACAGTGGGGCCTCACGGTGGCGCAGTGGGTAGCACGTTCACCTCACAGCAAGAAGGTCGCTGGTTTGAGCCTCGGCTGGGTCAGTTGGCGTTTCTGTGTGGAGTTTGCATGTTCTCCCCGTGTTGGCGTGGGTTTCCTCCGGGTGCTCCGGTTTCCCCCACAAGTCCAAAGACATGCGGTACAGGTGAATTGGGTAAGCTGAATTGTCCGTAGTGTATGCGTGTGAATGAGAGTGTGTGGATGTTTCCCAGTGATGGGTTGCAGCTGGAAGGGCATCCGCTGCGTAAAACATATGCTGGATAAGTTGGCGGTTCATTCCGCTGTGGCGAAAAGCCAGTTTCAGATAAGAACCTTGTTCTAATAAACAAAAGGACACCTAGGTTGACATCTTGGTTGAGTAAACTAATTTAAATGTTTGGTGGTAAACAATAGCTTATTTGGATTTAAATAATAATAATAATAATAACCAAATTATTTTAAAATATTCTACTGTGATATGAAATATTGTTAGGATTAGGCTTTGGTGTTTTTTTCTTGCCTCCATCAGGCGGTTGATGTCGATCTGTCCGCTCTCTCTCCTCCGAGGAGCCGGTTTCTCTTCCACTTCTACACCAAAGTGCTCCGGAGGTCTCGCTTTGCGACCGGGGTTTCGCCTCTCGCTCTGAACCTCTGAGAAGCGGCGTTTCGGGGTGGAATACTTCCTCTTCTTCTATTTAGGGCATTGAAGAGAAACACACATTGGTAAATACAATTTTGATGGTTAAATAAAGAGGTAGAGCGTGGTTTAACAGGATTGTTTTGTGTGTTCTGTGCTCTACGTAGGTGTTTGGTGCAGGTGGGCTCTTACTGTAGGTGTTGTTTTTGAAGGAAGTTCAGGCAAAGAGCTCAAGTCTGCGAAAAGTTTTGCAAGCTGCAAGAAAACAATGTTAAAAATTCTGAATGCTGCCAAAAAATGGAGTAAAAGGATAATGCTTTAAAATGAGAGCATAAAATATTGCAGATAACAAAACTAGTATGGATCACTACTATGAATATGTTAAAATATTATTTGGTATCGTTGCACATACGTCTAAAAACACTTTTCAATTAACATCATAAATATTTTTACATTTTAATTACAAACATGTATGAAATTACTAGAGCTGCATGATATTGAACTCGAAGTGTAACTGCAGTCTGTGCAGGAAGCGTGACGGACGCTGTGCAACAGGAGCTCTGACCAGACTAGCCAAACTCTACAGACACGACAACGTCAAGGAGTACTTGGAGAGGTAAAACACTTTCACTGGGAGTCAACTTACATTGCAATATTTTTTTATTCTCTACGATTTTTATATTTCGCCAAATAACTTTAATAGCTCTATTATTTTGAATTAATACATTTCTATTGAATTATGTGGAGAAGTGCATCTGCAGATAATATAAGTGACTGATTACCAGCATAGATAAATACAGTAGAGCAAAGATATAAATGATGGAGTCTAACAGTATTCAGGTACAGAAATATAAACAAATCCTATATTAATGTTGCATAGTCTTCATTGTATACATAATTAAATGAAATATATTTTTGTTAAAGCTACAAAATCCAATCATTACTTGTATCCAAGTGCTTTGAACTCACTTAAAATGCTTACACAGTCACAGGCCTTAAAAACCACACACAACTGATAAACTATGGTTAAACTGAAATGACTCCACTATTGTACCTGGCCAACTAGACTTCTGACTCCACATTACTGATCCTGCGATGTGACTATTATTGTGCATTATTATTGTTATTAATAATATATATTGTGCAGCCCTAGAAATGACTGTTTAAAAAAAATTGACATTAAAATTAAATAATACCATTGCTTTATTTTCTTCAATGTTTTTGGCTCTTTTGCTCAGTATTTGCATCTCTTCATCGGTCAGCAGATTCTCCACGCTGCTCCTGTTATCAGAGGCTTTTGATTGGCTCTCTTTTAACACAGGCTCCTTTTTCCCTTCTGGTTCACGCTGTGTCCTATTTCCTCTCATAGGCTTGTTTCTAGTGGGCGGAGCCACTTTTGCTCCTTTTTTGGCTGTGTTCTGTTTAGGGGCGGGGCTTCGTTTGGCTGGAAAATTGAACGCAACGCGAAGTCCAGAGCTGCGCTTCTTTTTAGACGCCGGTTCCTCGCCGTCAGAATAAAAACCGTTGTCGTCACTGTCTTCATCAGACCTGCCACTCTGCATGTGAATATTAAACAGCATATTATTTCAATTATAGAAACTAAATATACAGTTGAAGCCCTGCTGAATTATTAGCCCCCCTGTATATATTTTGCCCAATTTCTGTTTAATGGAAAGAAGATTGTTTCAACACATTTCTAAACATAACAGTTTTAATAACTCACTTCTTATAACTGATTTCTTTTATCTTTGCCATGATGACAGCACATAATATTAGACTAGATATTCTTGAATATACTAAAAATATCTGAATATACTGAAAATTTCTAGCTGAAATAAGACAAATAAGACTTTCTCCAGAAGAAAAAATATTATAGGAAATACTGTGAAAAATTCCCTGCAAAAATTCCAAACATCATTTGGGAGATACACTCACTGGCCACTTTGTTAGGTATACCTTACTAGTACCGTGTTGGACCCCCTTTTGCCTTCAAAACTGCCTTAATCCTTCGTGGCATAGATTCAACAAGCTACTGGAAATATTCCTCAGAGATTTTGCTCCATATTGACATGAGAGCATCACGCAGTTGCTGCAGATTTGTCGGCTGCACATCCATGATGCGAATCTCCCGTTCCACCACATCCCAAAGGCGCTCTATTGGATTGAGATCTGGTGACTGTGGAGGCCACTTGAGTACAGTGAACTCATTGTCATGTTCAAGAAACCAGTCTGAGATGATTCGCGCTTTATGACATGGTGCGTTATCCTGCTGGAAGTAGCCATCAGAAGATGAGTACACTGTGGTCATAAAGGGATGGACATGGTCAGCAACAATACTCAGGAAGGCTGTGGCGTTGACAAGATGCTCAATTGGTACTAATAGGGCCCAAAGTGTGGCAAGAAAACATCCAGAAAATAAACAGAACCAGCTGGAACCAGTCTGGCCATTCTCCTCTGACCTCTGGCATCAACATGGCATTTGCGCCTTGAACTGCCCCTCACTGGATATTTTCTCTTCTTCAGACCATTCTCTGTAAACCCTAGAGATGGTTGTGCGTGAAAATCCCAGTAGATCAGCAGTTTCTGAAATACTCAGACCAGCCCGTCTGGCACCAACAACCATGCCACGTTCAAGTGACTTAAATCCCCTTTCTTCCCCATTCTGAAGCTCTGTTTGAACTGCAGCAGATCGTCTTGACCATGTCTAAATGCATTAAGTTGCTGCCATGTGATTGGCTGATTAGAAATTTGCGTTAACGAGCAGATGGACAGCTGTATCTAATAAAGTGGCCGGTGAGTGTATTTGAAAAAGAAAAAAAACATTCACAGGAGGGCGAATAATTCTGACTGTGTGGCATTAATAGGAAACACGTACCACAGGTTTTTTCCCGTCCGCCTCATCCTCGGAGAAACCCTGGAATTCCTCCTCGTTCTCGCTGTCCATGAAGACCTTGGCCAGCTCATCACTCATGCTTTTGGACCTCAAGCAAATGTCCTGCCACAGAGAGAGTGACAGAACACATTATTATTCCTGGATTGTGCGAACAGCAACTCAATTATTCAATTCAATTCAATTCAATTCAAGTTTATTTATATAGCGCTTTTTACAATGTAGATTGTGTCAAAGCAGCTTAACAAGTTCAAGTAAAGTCCAGATTTTAGAGTTTAGTACAGTTCAGTGTGGTTTAAGTTTCACTGCTGAAAGTTCAAACACTGAAGAGCAAATCCACCGAAGCGCAGCTCCACAAGTCCCGATTCGAGCAGGCCGGTGGCAACAGTGGAGGAAAAAACTTCACCAATTGACGAAGTGAAGGAAAAAAAACCTCGAGAGAAACCAGGCTATGTTAGGCACGGTCATTGTCCTCTGGCCAAACTTCCTATGTGGAGCTGCAGTCTGGGCGCCGGGCTGGAGAAGCTGGACATCCATCGTGTAAGCTGCAGGTGTGAGTAGGGCAACAGCGGGAGGTTAGGCTGGCCCACAGGATCAAGCGTAGACTTGTTATTATTAATAGCAAGTCTACGCTATTATTAATAGCTCTGTTTTGCTGCTGCTGCCAAATCACAAGAGATAAACAGACCTGCCATGGCCTTGCGTTTTCTACAGTCTATTTATATTTCTAGATCCAACTCAGAAATGCTAATTAATGAGGGGTATATCCAAATCAGAGCAACCAGTCGGGTGAATAACCTGCATTATTTGACCAACAGAATGTGCAGAAAGAGCCTCTGTGACTTTAAAGGAGCTCTATTATGAATATATTTACAAGATGTAAAATAAGTCTCTGATGTCCCTAGACTGTGTGTGTGTGTGTGTGTGTGAGAGAGAGAGAGAGATTTCAGCTCAAAATACTACACAAATAACATTTTATAAGTCTTTGAAATTGACCCTTTTAGGCTTTGATGCTAATTGTGGCGTTTTGGTGACTGTCGCTTTAAATTCAAAAACAGGACTAATGTCCTATGCTAATGAGGGAGAGATGGTCACTAGTGGGCGGGGCTTTCCCCCTCTGATGACACGTATAAAGAGAGAATGTCAATCAAAGTGTTTCTGCAGACTGTTTTAATCAAGTGTGATTATAAAAAATAAAATGAATAATTTTGTAGCATTAAAAGCTGATTATATTCACACACTGCTGTGCTTAAACCCCTTATAAAAGTGATTTGTGCATAATAGGTCCCCTTTAAAGTATTGTTTGTTAGAGCTAAAGGAACACTAGTGAAGACAACAGTCTGAGAAGACAAACCCTCAGGTTTCCCCACAGCAGATGGAGGGTATCTTGAGACTAGCGGCGTTTTCTGTGTTCTGCTTTTGTGAATCACAACAACTCAATTCCCTCGAGCATTTGTACACAGGGCTTCTGCAGGCTTCACCAAGTCAAATTTAAGACTTTTTAAAGAGCCCCTATTATGGGTTTTATGAAAATGACCTCCCATGTAGTGTGTGACAGCTCTAAGTGAAGTAAAACATCCAGCTAAGGCTTAAATCTGAAAGTGCACCGTGTTCAAAACTATTGATTCATCTATAAAAGAGTCGACTCACAGTGGTTTGAATGAATGGCCGCGGTAACGAGTCTTTAGCCGTGCCGGCGTGACATCAATACGGAACTCAAGCCCCACCCATTTGCTGCGCGTGCAGACCCGGGAAAATTGAAACCCCCGGCCCCGCCCACAAACACTGTAGCAGATCTAATCCGAGAACCTAATCTGAGAATTTACCTGAAAACACATTGGAAAGGGCAAACCATTTTTTTTGTCTTAATGACACGCACAGATGAATTGTTCACCACAAAACTAGCAATGCGAGCTAACTAAATCAATATGGCTAGTTTTGGTTTCATTTGTACCTTTAAGATCATTATGAATGAAATTTCAGAGCTACGCACGGCTAAACGCTATGGATGTTTTTCTAATGCAAGACATTTTTACTTGCCCCATTAAAATAAAAACACAAATGAGTTATCTCTTAGCCATATATTTTAAATTATGTGTCAAAATATTTTTATAAAGAAATTCACATTGAGACTTTGTTGAATAGAGAGGCAAGATATTTTCATTCATTCATTCATTCATTCATTTTCCTTTGGCTTAGTCTCTATTTCAGAGGTCACCACAGCGGAATGAACCGCCAACTTATCCAGAATATTTTTTACGCAGCGGATGCCCTTCCAGCTGCAACCCAGTACTGGGAAACATCCATACACACACTCATACATTACGGGCAATTTAGTTTACTCAATTCCCCTATAGCGCATGTGTTTGGACTGTGGGGGAAACCGGAGCACCCGGAGGAAACCCACGCCAACACGGGGAGAACATGCAAACTCCACACAGAAACGCCAACTGGCACTCGAAGCAACCTTCTTGCTATGAGGCGACAGTGCTAACCACTGAGCCACCATGCCGCCCGGTAAGATATTTTGATGAATCATTTCAAGGACAGATTAATTGATTAATAAGAACTGCTGTGCACAGATAAATCATTTATAATGAATCCTCCAACAATCCTTTGATTTCTGACTTTAGTGTCGTGTCAGATTAGTAATATCTAATATTTGTATCAAATATTATTTAGCAGATTCATAAAAGTATAGCAAACTCTGCATTTTGTTCTTACTCTGCAGACGACAACAGGTTTCCAGGATCTCTTTGACTGGATGCCGTTTCTGCTGACCTCTGATTGGTCCGCCACATCCTCCTGCTTTGCCTGAAACAAAAAATAGCAGAATAAGCATTAATGATAATTAATAGATGAGTGAACTAATTAATTATTGAATAAAAATGTATAATATATATATATATATATTGTTGTTAATAATCTGTCAGAGTAAGAAGAGCTACAGTTTTAATATCACAATTATGATTAATCATAAATCAAATGAAAGATAATATTGTTATTAATGTATTAAAATACTATAAATATTAATAACTATTTATTATTATCATAATTATTCAGTCAAAAAGGAAAATGAAACATTTGATTATAAATATTGCTTATCAATATATTAAAAATACTATAAATGTTAATAACTAATAATGTATTATTATTATTCAAAGCTAAATTGCCCATAGTGTATGTGTGTGAATGAGTGTGTATGGATGTTTCCCAGTGATGGGTTGCGGCTGGAAGGGCATCCGCTGATTAAAACATATGCTGGATAAGTTGGCGGTTCATTCCGCTGTGGCGACCCCAGATTAATAAAGGCACTAAGCCGAAAAGAAAATGAATGAATGAATATTATTATTCAGTCAAAAAGGAAACGTGTTTATTACACATCATCACTGTACAATAATTACACTGTAAACATTGAAATAATTTTGGTCCCATTATTATTAATAGTTGTTATTATTATATTGTAAATAATAATTGCTTTTTTATTTTATTAAAGGAAAACTATTAATGATTGTTATCAAAAAAAATTGTTTTAATATATATTAAAATTCTATTAATCTAAAAACGTGATAAAAGTTATTTTTGGTTATTAATATTATAAGTAATATTATTATGTTTGATTTTGTTGTTATAGTTTTGAATCATAAGTAAACTAAGTAATATATCGACATATTGTCATTCATTCATTTTCCTTCGGCTTAGTCCCTTTATTCATAATAAGTCGCCACAGCGGAATGAACCACCAACTATTCCAGCATATGTTTTACACAGCGGATGCCCTTCCAGCTGCTAACCCTGTACTGGGAAACACCCATATACACACTCATCCACACACATACATTGACATATTGTAAATAATAGAAATTACTTGTACAGTTGTTACAGATGTATATTTGCAATGCAAGCTAAATCCTTCAATAGATATCCAAAAAGTGTCATATTTATTAACAGATAGATTGCATATATAAATTAAAAGAAATGTGACGTTTATTAGGTGTGTTTTTGATATCAGTGCATGCAGCCCAATAGACAACACTACACACTACTTTTTTTTTTAACACAAACAGCAATCAGGTCACTATTTAATGTGCATTTGTGCACAGTCGGATTATGTATGCCTCGATTAATGTATATTTGTTATCTTAAATTATAAACTATGATCACTGCTAACTTTCTGCATGTGTGTATGTGTGCACAACACGCAGTTAGTAACTTCTGTTGTCCTCGCTGATTCCATTAACATTTGCACGCTGGTTTTGAATAATAAAAGCATTATTTCACGCCCTTACCTTCAAAGATGCTTTGCGGGTTTTGATCATTTTAGCAATTAAAGTGATTTATCGTGCTTATCAGTGTGTGGGAGAAACTCTAATGAATGAACACGGTTTAAAAAACAACACGAGCGGACAGAGGACTCGTGGAAAGTGGAGGGGTGACTGAATGTCGACTCCATCACTCAACATATAATATTACTTTTAATACATGTATATATTGGCAATGTATATTCAAATATGCTAATAAAACCAGGTAATGAAGTGTAATAAACGTCTGTTTTATTAAAGCTAATGTAAGAGTTGATTCCCACACATCCCCCCCGCGATTGCGAAAGAGATTTGAATGGTACAGTCCGGAATAATTTCGCGGGAAATGCCTCATGCGGGCGCCTATCATTCATTCACTCGGTACATGTACAGACAATGAATATACACGTTTAATAGGTTTACTGCGCTTCTAACTACAGTAAAACAGACCGTGTAACCTCTGTTGAGGATGTTAGGCTTTATAATAACATAACAGCAGACGACGAACTATATAGTACAATATATAGTAACAAAAAGTGGTGCAGACGGCAGCCATAAAATTGATAGTAGTCATGGGTTGCAGCTGGAAGGGCATCCATATGCTGGATAAGTTGGTGGTTCATTCCGCTGTGGCGACCCCTGATGAATAAAGGGACTAAGCTGAAGGAGAATAAATGAATAGTTATATATTATGTTATTATCAACATTTTGGTTTTGTCTTACACAATTTATTCATTCATTCATTTTCTTTTCGGCTTAGTCCCTTTAGTAATCTCGGGTCGCCACAGCAGAATGAACCGCCAACTTATCCAGCATGTGTTTTACGCAGCGGATGCCCTTCCAGCTGCAACCCATCACTGGAAAACATGCACACACACTCATTCACACACATGCACTACAGACAATTTAGCTTACCCAATTCACCTATAGTGCATGTCTTGGGACTTGTGGGGGAAACCGGAGCACCCGGAGGAAACCCACGCCAACACGGGGAGAACATGCAAACTCCACACAGAAATACCAACTGACCCAGCCGAGGCTCGAACCAGCGACCTTCTTGCTGTGAGGCGAACGTGCTACCCACTGCGCCACCGTGAGCCGTGAATGAGAGTGTACGGGTTTCCCAGTACAGGGTTGCAGCTGGATGGGCATCCACTGCGTAAACAAATGCTGGAATAGTTGGCGGTTCATTCCGCTGTGGCGACCCCAGATTAATAAAGGGACTAAGCCGAAAATAAAATAAATTAATTGCAAATCGATTGTGTGGAACCCAGCATGTTTGACAGTGAAATGTGTAAACTAAAACAGCATAATTAATTATAATAACCTAAAGTATGACATTTAAAGAAAGTGAATGAATGAATGAGTTCTGTTGAGCATTTTGAGGAAAGCCAAATACCTGTAACCATTGACCTCCATAGTATGTTTTTACAGGATTTCAGCTTTCTTCAAGTGTTCAACAGAAAAAAAATTCTTTGTTTTTATCTTGTTTGTTTTGTCATAACTTTGGCATTTTTATATTTATTTTGTATTGTTTAATGTTTTTAATATTGTTATTGTTGCTTTTAATGATAAATACTTTGTTTAATCAGTTTGAATGGATTTTTTTATGCATGTGCATGGATTGAATTGCCTTTCTGAGAACCTGTTAATTAACAATGGTGATATGTATATGTGTATTTTTGTTGTTTATTAAATGTATATACGTAGTCGTTCACTAGCTGTAGTTTTGATGACTTGTTTATGCTTGGGCTGTACTTAGACGTCTATTAGATTTTCACTGACAGCCCAAGTTCAGCAATGATTTAGCCTAGACCAAAATTCACTGGATATTAGACATATATATATATATATATATATATATATATATATATAT
>CAIGQW010054307.1:309884-321902 GCA_903798125.1 Danio choprae
ATGTATATATATGTGTGTGTGTATATGTGTAAATATGTAATAAAGGTATTTTTTTCCATTGTATACAGGTCAGATTAAGTATGTTGTTTAATTTTTAAATAAATATGTTACTTTAAATAACTGTTCAACATTATTTCACACACTTTAACATTTCATTTTCATCAACAATTATTTGAAACATTAAAGTGGACACAACGCTTGCATGTAATATGTAGACATTGTTTCTGATGGCAAAAAAAAATATATAAACCTTTTTCATAAGTACAGCTTTGAATGTATTCATCAGGGTAGGAACTGTGGAAATGTGTCATCGTCCTGTGAAAATCCACTGTAATTAGTCCATTACTCTTTTCTTTAATAAAATTAGTAATATATAATAGTCCCCTGAGTCATAAGTGCGTGACTCAGCAATGAATTCATCAGCTCTACTGGGTGCTGAATCTGTAATGTCGTTTCATGAGTCACATCCTTCTCCATTATTTCCGTCCTCATCGACTACATCTCCCTGTTCCCTCATTAGAGCTGCAGCCCATCAGTCTGGAGGTGAAAGGCTACGACTTCTCTCTGACGGTACGATCAGACACGGAGATGTCCAGCGAGCTGAAGAGGACACAGGAGAGCATCGCGGAGATGAGCAAAGCTGCTAAAGCCGTCATTTCTGTGGCCACGAAACTGCAGGAGATGATGGACTGGCTTCTGAAGGCGGAGGCAAGCATGATTCAGCAGGTGGAGGCCGCCGAGTCCAGACACCAGGAGCGGAAGAGGCTGCTGGACAACCTGAAGAAAAACCTCCTGGAAACTCGGAGGGCTAAAGAACTGAGCCCCAAGTACAGGAAGGAGGCTGGAAACCTTCTGAACGAGGCCGCTGTGCTGTCCGGGATCACACCGTAAAGTGAATACTTACACTGTTAAAGATGAAAGTTGTTTATATAGAGCGGAGGAACTAGGATGCCATATTGTAGGCCGATTGGATGTTAGCATTACACTGGTTCCCTTGATGAAATCCCCATTTATTTTTCCCATAGGCTTTTAGGATATTGCAAATAATATTCAAACATAGTTCATTATATGTTTTAGCTGCTGTGTTTAATGTCGTAGAATAAAAAGTGAAAGTCTCTTGAGTTTGAGTTTACCACAGACCTTATTTTAGGGATTTAACCATGACTTAAGGACCCTGAGACGATGGAACCGGAGCTGCTAAAATGCTAGCTTGCTTCTGGGTTTTTGGATTCACATAGTTGCTCCACCTACATCTATTGGGATAGATGAGGAACATTTAAAGAAGCAGTTCGCCCAAAAATGAAAATGACAGGTTATTTGCTCACCCTCAGGCCAGTGAAGATGAAGATGACTTCAGTAGAACATTAAAGAAGATGAATTTTTGGTCGTCTGTGATTCATATAGTGCAAGTCAACCATGGAGGCGCAGTGTGTAGCACAATCGCCTCACAGCAAGAAGGTCGCTGGTTCGAGCCCCGGCTGGGTCAGTTGGCATTTCTGTGTGGAGTTTGCATGTTCTCCCCGTGTTGGCGTGGGTTTCCTCCGGGTGCTCCGGTTTCCCCCACAAGTCCAAAGACATGCGCTATAGGTGAATTGGGTAAGCTAAATTGTCCGTAGTGTATGTGTGTGAATAAGTGTATTGATGTTTCCCAGTGATGGGTTGCGGCCGGAAGGGCATCCGCTGCGTAAAGCATATGCTGGATAAGTTGGCGGTTCATTCCGCTGTGGCGACCCCAGATTAATAAAGGGACTAAGCCGAAAAGAAAATGAATGAATGGATATAACATATATAAAATATATATAATGTACAATATAAAAATACCATATTTCAGCACACACCTGATTAAGACAGTATAGTGCAGATAGCGTAATAAAAATAGTATTGTTTTAATTGGGTAATGAAGGGCTTTTATAGGCTTTGTTCATTATTGAAAGTTATTAAAGATCGAAAATTGAAATATGACACAATTTGGAGTTTTGTCACTTTAATGTCTTGATTAAAATCAAGTCAGCAAATACTTGAACATTGAATAATGTACAGAAGAATATAACAGAAGGGACGTCATTGAGTATTTTTTAGCTTATTCTTACTCCATAATGAGTTGAAAATGTGAATTTGGGGTTACATGAGCATTTGTGTGTGGAGGAAAACAATACTGAAAACTGTATTCGTAACATATTCTTGCACTTTTTAGACATTTTATTTTGTAATCTCATTTTGATAGTATGATCAGTGTGATTAAACTCTTTTATTAATTGTTGTTTCCTTGCTTAAATTGTATTTCATCTTTTGGTTGCACTATATAAATAAAAGATGAATCATTAAAACTTATGACTATATTAGCAGTCTTCTCTGTCTACAATAATCAGCCAAGTCTGATGGTGTTGATTTCAGAAGAGTTGTTTATTGTCGACAACACAGGAGATTTTCAGGAGACCCCCAGCAGCATCTCTGCCTGGAAATTCTGCCTCACTGAGGCTCTTGTCTCCTTAAATACACTTTTGCAGCTGTTTTTCACATTGTTCTACATTTGTCACACAAGATCAAACTTAGTTTTAACCCCCATAATAGACCTTTAACTATATATCTTGTCCATCTATATTTAACTGTTTCACCAGGTGTTATCCCTTTCCTTATGCATCCCTTGAGACCCCTTAGTTGTTTACTCGGGCCATCTCTTCTTTCTAACTCTACATAGTACTTTGATTATTCTAATGGTATATAAGTTTACAAGCATATTTTACACATACAAGTTGATTATATATATATATATATATATATATATATCTTCACACTTTAAAGAGTAAAAAAATCCACTTCACTATCAGCATAAATTAATCTACCATTGTTTATTTATATGGGCCTCACGGTGGCGCAGTGGGTAGCACGTTCGCCTCACAGCAAGAAGGTCGCTGGTTTGAGCCTCGGCTGGGTCAGTCGGCATTTCTGTGTGGAGTTTGCATGTTCTCCCTGTGTTGGCGTGGGTTTCCTCCGGGTGCTCCGGTTTCCCCCACAAGTCCAAAGACATGCGCTATAGGTGAATTGGGTAAGCTAAATTGTCCATAGTGAATGTGTGTGAATGAGAGTGTGTGGATGTTTCCCAGTGATGGGTTGCGGCTGGAAGGGCATCCGCTGTGTAAAACATATGCTGGATAAGTTGGCGGTTCATTCCGCTGTGGCGACCCCAGATTAATAAAGGGACTAAGCCGAAATGAAAATGAATGAATGAATATTTATATATCATATGCATTCATTCATTCATTTTCTTTTCGCATTCACACACATACATACATACTTTACATACATACATATTTTATAATTCTGATATTATTTATTGATATTTCTGTAATTTTATACATTTCTGTTTATTCAGATTTAATTATTTTAGTGTTTCAAGTCAAACTACAAAAAGAGATTAAAATATTAAACAATTAATATTTTCTATACCTTATTTTGGGTTTAAGTTGTAATTATACTTTCATATTTCACGTTTTCATGTCAAAGTAACCATTTTGAGGGGTTTTAGTTTACATTTTTCAAGTCAAATCCAGTTTAAAGTAATAAAAGATAATCAAATATGGATCATAGTTCAGTTTATCATAGGACCAACAGTTTTCAGTGCAGCTATTAAACATATCCTTGATAATAATTATAAATATACACGTACATACAGCTATTTATGACATAAATTAAGAAGTAAACAACAGTATCACCGTAATATTGTTCGTAAATAGATGCAATGCTATTTTTAATTATTTGCTAAAGTACAAGTTCGTAATTTGACAGAATTAATAGCATTTATTTTAATTATTAAACATTTTAGATTTACTTTCTACGTTCATAATCTAGACACAATGCATGTCAATGCCATTATGAATTACGCATGATGACAGTACTGAATATATTTAACAGTAGTTACAGCGGACGCACTCTACCTCGCTAGTGGAAACCGTGTAGCCCCGC
This sequence comes from Danio choprae, assembly GCA_903798125.1. Taxonomy (NCBI): domain Eukaryota; kingdom Metazoa; phylum Chordata; class Actinopteri; order Cypriniformes; family Danionidae; genus Danio; species Danio choprae. The sequence goes on from CAIGQW010054307.1 coordinate 313,848, forward strand.
CTCCGCAGTCTCTCGATTGGCTGCTATTTGTGGACGCGCCGTTGGGTTTTATATGCTCTTGCGCCATTGGCTCGTGCCGCGGTCAATCAGAAATCCCAACACGCTCCATGTTAGACTGGTGTGTAAAAGTACTGGCGAGTGACTCGTGTGTTCAGTCATTTCAGCGCGTAAATGGATTAACCGAGACGTAAACGTGTCGAACGGGAGCGAGGCTGTTTAAAGAGCATGATAAGTGAGTATATGTTTAAAAACAGCCTTTATTTGAGCTCTAACTATGCGTCTCGTGTGTATGTACCGATGGCGCGGCGGTTCTTCTCATGTGTCTGACTAAACAAACCCAGCTTATACATAAAAACGCCTCATATATGTTTTAAACTCGTTCGTGTTGTGTCTTTTGCAAACTTTATATGTAAAAGCACACATGTTGGAGAACAGACACTGTGTTTGGTGTTTTAAGCAGTTGACACAGCATTTGTGCGCGAGCTGTCATTGCTGAAGTGTGTGTGTGTGTGTGTGTGTGTGTGGATGTAACATACGTTTGTGTGTATGAGCATATGTGCTTTGTATGGGTATGCCGTGTGTTTACATACATGCTGGTTTGCATATGTGTACTTGTGTTGGTTTAAGTGTGTATGAATGTTTTTGAGTCACGTTTGAGTGCTAATTGGTGTGTTCACGTGCATTGTTTTCTATTTTAAATGCTTGAGTGTGTGTGTATATGCATGCATGTAAACGAATAATGTAGCTTAATATAAACTAAATATCTTGCAAATTATATCTTAGACCCATTTAAGATATTAGTTTTTCACAGTATCATTTGGGTTGTCATGCAGTAAGGTATATATAGGTCTCTTTTATATTTTAGGATGGGGTCTATTGGATAAAAATGATCTTTTTGGGAGTTTAAGGCATTTAAAATCTATTGGGGTCAAGTTGGGTTTATATTTTGACTTTCTCCTTAATAATATAATTTCAGAAAAGTATTCTTTGCAAATCCTAAATCATATTAGCAGCCAATGACTATCAAAGCACAACACTGTTCACGGTCATTTAAATAGTGCTGATGTTGTTTTGAAGTCATACTTACATGCGATTTCAGACCGAATATTCAAAGTAGCATGGTAAAAAATATAGAAACCTTGTCACAAATTGTCACTTTATGCTCATAATAGTATAATTAATCTGAATTAGCCTTTTTAAATTCTGCTTTAGTGTATAATTGAACGCCAAAGATTTAATGTGTGAACATAAAACCAACTTTACCTCAATTACTACAATAACTAATAATGTGACTTAATATATGCTAAATATCATACAAATTATATCTTAGACCTATTTATGATATTAGTTTTTCACAGTATCAATTGGGTTGTCATGCAGTAAGCTATATATAGGTCTTTTAAATTATCATTTTGGTTGTTGGCTTTATATTCGCACGTTTTGACTTTCCCCTTAATAACATAATTTCAGAAAAGTATTCTTTGCTAATCCTTGATAGAGAAATCATATTAGCTGCCAATGACTATCAAAAGTACAACATTGTTCACGGTCAGTTAAATAGTGCCGATGTTGTTTACTTGCATGAGATTTCAGACCGAATATTCAAAGTAGCGTGGTAAAAAATATAGGAACCATGTCACAAGTTGTGCTCATAATAGTATAATTATTCTGAATTAGCCTTTTTAAATTCTGCTTTAGTGTATAATTGAATGCCAAAGTCTGAATGTGTGAATATAAAACCATCTTGACCTCAATTAAAACCCCTGCTTATTTGGATTTACAGTATATTTATTAGGGCTGCACAATGTATTGTTTCAGCATCGATATCGCAGTGTGTGCATTCGCAATCGTCACATCGCAGCATCTGCATGGTGGAGTTTTGTTATTATTGTTGATCAGCAATAAAGAATGTACAGTGTTTACATTACATTTGATTATTCAATAATAGGGGCAGGACAAAATAGCGAGGTGTCGCTTCTCGTAATGGTGGATCGAACATATATCAGTGTTGCAGTTCCAGGGAATACATGTGCTGTCAATGAAAGAAATACATCTTATAACTTTTTGATGCCTTTTCCCTCTTCTTTTACAAATATCATGATATGTTGTGGATGGTTTTCTTGTGATATATCGCTGATATCGTGATCTATCATTATCGGGGGCAAAATATCACGATAATATCGTATCGTATTACTGTACCTGAATATCTGACTACTTATTTTACTTTTATCTTTCATTCATTCATTTTCATTTCGGCTTAGTCCCTTTATTAATCTGGGGTCGCCACAGCGGAATGAACCGCCAATTTATCCAGCATATGTTTTTACGCAGCGGATGCCCTTCCAGCTGCAACCCATCTCTGGGAAACATCCATACACATCCATTCACTCACATACACTACGGACAATTTTAGCTTACCCAATTCACCTGTACCGCATATCTTTGGACTTGTGGGGGAAACCGGAGCACCCGGAGGAAACCCACGCCAACACAGGGAGAACATGCAAACTCCACACAGAAATGCCAACTGACCCAGCCGAGGCTCGAACCAGCGACCTTCTTGCTGTGAGGCGAACGTGCTATCCACTGCGCCACCGTGAGGCCCACTACTTTTATCTTTGCTCTATCTTATTTATTTATTCTTGCACTTTCTTTAATTCAATTATTGCAATCGAAGTTAATGATTTTATTCCAAATAGAGCTATTCAAGTCATCTGCCGAAATTGTATTCATATCGCAATATAAATCGCAGCAAAATAAAATATCGCAATGTCAGATGTTTTCAGTATCATGCAGCCCTAGTATATATTCTACATTGATGCATGTGAGATTCGTGTTTTAAAAGTTATATAGGGATATATCACGAAGAAATGAGAATCCAAGATTTATAATATTATCACCACACCACTATTTCAACCACAGTATTCAGTTTTAGCTTCGAGTGCTAGCAAATGAGCAGCAATTTTTAATTTTTGGAGGGTGCGAGCTGTCTCTTTAAGATGTGTAGTACGAGTTCAGTCACAAGGTTTGCTTTCCTTCCTGTTACTGCAGGACAGATGATCAGCCTGTTTTTTTTAAAGGAAGGAGAGTATAAAAGGAAACGTCCTCCATCATATGAGAGAAAGCCACTGGTGAAGCGATAAGCGGTGTGTGCAATGAGGCCTGGTCTGTTTGCATAAAATCACAGTGGTGTCGCTTCATTATCTGACAGCTGATTACACGCATGCAGATGTGGCTGGTGTTCCTCTGGCACGTGAACACACAGCTGCGCTAATGTGCGCCGCTGTCATTATGGCATGTTCTGTGAGCTCATTGTAGCAGATGTGAGGGGATCAACATCGGTCATAGTTTCTATCACTATAGTCTCAGCCATGACCACAGTGTGTTTATGTGAATTAAACACTGGAATGATGAGCTGAAATTGCTTTTGGATTACTGGATTGGTCAAATTTGCCAGGTTATTCATTGTTAAAGGCTCCTGTGAAATTAAATGAACGTTTTTTAGATGTTATTATCAGTATGTTAGTCTTAGGTATGTTCATGATAGTGTGCTACGAAATTCGCATTTAGAAGATATAAACCAGTGTTTCCCAACCCGGTTCCTGGAGGCACACTAACAGTACATATTTTGGATGTCTCCCCCATCTGAACTATTCATTACAGGTTTTGGAGTCTCTTCTAATGTTCTGATGGTAGAAAGAGGTTGAAAATGTGTACTGTTGGTGTGCCTTCAGGAACAGGGTTGGGAAACAGTCATATAAACATCCAAAGTTTGTCACTTCCGCCTGAATGATCAACAATTTTTTTGACATCACCTCATACTCATACATACAGTTTCTCATCGAATCTTCTGACCAATCAAACGCTCTCTAGTGTCTGACATGCCCCGCCCTCTTAAAGACACAACTCATTTGCTTTTCATTTGATGCACTTGAGCTCAACCACTCTCACTGGCAGAGCAGTAATTAAAAGCAGAACCTTGTTGGCTGTTTTTTAAAAAGGGGAGGAGTTACTCTGTCCTGCCCTCTATTTGTGTTTCAGTTTAGATTACGTCAAACATCGAATAAAAAAATGCTCATCTCAAAGCACTTCACGGGACTTATAAGTTGCTGAGAGACTGAGTTGAGGAAGTTTCACTTTAAGTAAACTAGATTACTACGATCTGAATGAATCTCCTTTGTTTTCAGAGTTCTGTCTGTGAAAAAGAGTCTAATTGGTGGCAGTAACGTTGGTTAGATAAAGACACAATATGTAAGATTTGGTTGATTAAAATCACATAACCACTATACAGTGTTATATATTTTGCTGACTTGTATACCTAAATAATCCCAAAGGTTTCGAAGAATGTTCAAATCCAGAGAAATAATACATTTAAACTAGTAAGACGAAGCGTTTGCTGTGTGTTCATGCTAATAATGTCACAGATTTCCAATTTGGTTTTATAGAAAACAGTGAAACCGCAAAGATGCGTTAATATATTGTAGGGTTGTCAGACGTATGAAGTTTGGTATCAATCGGTACAGAAATGTAAAAAAACATCCATTTCCCGCTAACATTTGAGTCTTGTTGATTGTGTTCTGCAACACCGCTGATTGACCATTGTGTTCAAAGTCGCATCAATCAGCTGATCTGTCTATGAGCTGACATATGAGCGATTTTGCTGATTGATTGACTAATCAACATGGATTTGAAACGCTCCAGTGTCTGTGTATTTGTGTTTGTACTTGGTGAAGAGTAGTTAACCGATGATGGCCAATCACAGTCATATCTTCACGGCCAATCACAGTCATATCTGAACATTATGGCCAATCAGTGGTGTTTCAGAACACGCATTCAAATATTAACTGGAAATGGACGTTTTTTTTAAGTTTCAGTACTGATTGGTCGATACTTTTGCCAACCCTAATATGATGTGTGTATTATTATACATTTTTAGACTAATAATTACCAGGGTTTACATTTCTTCTTTTTTTTTATCCCAGTCAAACTAAAAGAAGTTAAAGACTTCTTTTATGAAGACTTTTTTCATAGTTCTTCATAAAATCTAATAGGAAACACTTTAAAAATATTCTTCGCTCTGTTAAACATCACAAGAATTAAAAGTTCACAGGATGGATAATACTTTTGCATTCAATTCTATATTTCTGTCACAATTTCTTCAAGCATTGCTTTTGATTTCTTCATCTGAAGTTTGACATTCTGCACACAGACCGGTTTCATCAATTTCTGTCACATTTGGAGATATTAAAGAGCCTTATTTTAGTTTAATTGTAATATTTTAAGGGTTTTTCCTAGTCAGTTTTTGTGGTTTTAACGTCAAAATAAATGATTCTCACTTGATATTTGTTTAATCTTTTCCACTATAAGTGGTTGTCCAGAATAAGCTGTATTGGTCCAGACTTGCGCTGATGATAAAAGTATAGTAAAGCATACGCAGCTCTTGAAAAACAGATTTTTTTTGTGATTGCGGGTTTCTCTGATTCTGTTATCAGTCCACTGTGGTTTGGATTTTCCTCCCCGAGCGCCGATGTCTGCTCCAAATCTGACCTTAAAATGGCACTTTATCAAATCTGTGCGCACATGAAGCCAGGCTTGTTAACATGAACGAGGTATAGACGTTCATTACTGCCAGTGTAACAGTGGACGCTCTACATGCATGACCCACAGGCGCCTCATTAATTTGTGCTTTAAATCAATAGAGGGAGGTGCAGATATGCAGTTGTAATGTGTTGGCGTCTGTGTTGTGTAATTGGCTCTGACAGTGTCTCCATCGTCCTCGGGTCCAGCGCTTCGGAGCACAAACGCAGAGCTGTCATTAAGAATAAGAGCTTAAGAAGTCATCGCAGATTTGACAGAACGCTCGCGGCTCCCAGGAAATAAAATGAGAGATTTGTGCAGCCTTCTTATCTTGCAGCCTTATTAAATGGAGAGTTTTTTTTTCTCCCTTCGAGTGCCACCAGCAGCTCCATTTCTCATGTATGTCTTAGTTATTAACTTTTAGACCAAATGGCCTAGAAATGATCATTTTTACCCATTCTAATTAAGTGCTCGCTGGGATTGTAATTTCCACCATATACTTGCTTTTGGGTCAAATAACTTTATGAAGATGCCAGTATGGGGATGCTCGATACTGAAACAAATATCCGATATTGTGATTGAGTATTGCAATAACTCTTATTACTTAACATATAAGATTTCCCTAAAAAAATGCTATTTTAATTAGCTATGTTTTTAAATCATTCATTTATTTATTTATTCATTCATTTTCTTAGTCCCTTTATTAATCTGGGGTCGCCACAGCGGAATGAATCGCCAATTTATCCAGCATATGTTTTTACGCAGCGGATGCCCTTCCAGCTGCAACCCATCACTGGGAAACATCCATACACACCCATTCACACTCATACACTACGGACAATTTTAGCTTACCCAATTCACCTGTACCACATGTCTTTGAACTTGTGGGGGAAACCGGAGCACCCGGAGGAAACCCACGTCAACACGGGGAGAACATGCAAACTCCACACAGAAACGCCAACTGACCCAGCCGGAGCTCGAACCAGCGACCTTCTTGCTGTGAGGCGATTGTGCTACCCACTGCGCCACCGTGCTGCCAAAACCGAAAACAAAAATAGTCAATTTCTCTTGAACTGAAAGCACTCATTGTGGGAATTAAGGGCCTGTTTGATGGTGTTTCCCACTTTCAGAGGAGAATAGTTTGTAATTAGTTCCTGCTTTTAGGCTCAGTGCACAAAAACTGGAAGTGAAGCTTTGATTGTGTTGCAGTATAACTCGTGTGTTTGGTCACATGCGTTAGGTGTGGCGTTTTTATGCGCTGTGTGTCGTTATTGACTCTGAATGTTCCTCATTAGTTCTGCTGTTTCTCAGACGCTGCCTGTGTCGTGTGTGTGTGTGTGTGTGTGTGTGTGAGAGTTGCATAATTCTCTAAATGGCGTCTGGACTACAGCAGAATTAGTGTTTCATAAAGGGTGTGATTTGTGTTTTTCTGTGCTGAAGGTGGATATTGTGGGATTTTATTGTCACACGGGGACGGAGATGTTTTGAGGGTGAGTGAAACTGGTGCTTTGACAACCTCATGACAACAATATTGATAGCTTTTAGTTTTATTTGAGTAGCTGTTGGTGTTTTGAGGAATATATTGCTTAATATTGTATTATAGATGATCACAGTGTAATTCTGAATGGCTCTACATTGTTAATCTATGACATTGTAGTTTAATTATATATTTTTTTCAGGTTTTTAAATGGTATTTTTTAAGGCATAATTTTTTTCTTCGTATGACTGGATCTTTCATTTTATAATGGCTTGTTTTGCTGTTATAGTTTTTACAATGAAAAACAAATGCTAACAGGAAACTAACAATTGAATTAATCTTTTAAAATCTAACTACATTCAACTTTAATCAGTCCTATTATTTTGCTAAGTATAATGTTTCAATTAAAGCATTATGCCTTATAATAGTACTTTGTGAAGTACATTGTGAAGTACATTTATTTTTTTTTCATGTTATTTTTTTCATGTAATTTATTTTAATAGGTTGTCGCAAAGACCATTTGAGTTCCTGTGTATGTTTTGATATGATGATAGTTAAAAAAATGAAATGATAAACTGCTAGAATTGAAATTTATCCATTAAAATGGCTTCCAATAAAAACAGGTGTATCTGTGTGCGGACTGCAAGAGAGGGGGGTAACATGAAGGGGGCGTAACTTGTAGTTATCAAGATCCTAATGAACCATGCGAGATGTCACAACGAAATGTTGTTGGCAAGATGGCGGAAATACTTACCAGAGAACGTTTGTTCAGCAAATGTTTTCATGAGTTTTCTCCAAATTTATCCACAACCTGTTCATTTGATATATTATTATATTCATTCATTTAGCAACTCCACTCACTGACTTCTTCGACCGTTTTGTCATGACAGTTAGCCTACACGGTGTCGCACAGTAACAGCAAATAACAGTACAATGGCGAGCGTGTCAAGTATGAAAGCCTCCACAACTCACAGCTGTACGTTAATAACTGTGATGGTTGG
>CAIGQW010054307.1:321912-334701 GCA_903798125.1 Danio choprae
TGGTAGGTATAGACGTTAACTGTGATGGTTGGTTTAGGGTTGTGGTAGGTATAGACGTTAATAACTGTGATGGTTGGTTTAGGTTTGGGGTAGGTAACCATGATGGTTGGGTTTAGGGTTGAGGAAGGTGTCGACGTTAAAATTACTGTGATGGTTGGGTTTAGATGTGGAGTAGGTGTAGATGTTAATAACTGATGCTTACAGCACCATCTTGCCGACAGCATAGTTTTGACATGTGGGTTTCCATAACTTCAAGTTACACCTCTACTACAAGTAACACCCCCTTCATGTTACGCTCTGTCTTTCAGTCCGCAGACAGACACTACTCAAAAAAACAACAACATAAAAAGGAAAACAGAATTTGGTCAAATATAGTGGGTTTCATAGGGTTCTACAGCAGCTTTGTGTGACAAACAGACTCAAATGATGCTGCCAGTAGCTCATATTCTTGCCCATTCTTGAGTTTTGCCTGAACTGTTTCTTTAAGATAACTGGGCTGTTCTTGGTTTATTCAGAATTCAGTTTAGTGAGTCCATTTAGCTGTTGCACGACTACCACTGGTGCCCTGAGTAACCCATTTCCCTCTTTGTTAGCTGTCCATTAGTGTGGCACTTTGTATAAGCAGAATAAAAGCTTTCCGAAATGGCATTGAAATAATCAATAGCCTTTTTTCCTCCTCCTGATGATGAAGGTGGACCAGCCCCACCTGAACAGCTGTCACGACACCTCCACATGACAAGCTCTGCAGATCGTGTCACAGAGAGATGCAAGAAAACAACAAAATCGGTCAAAGAAACGACAGAGCTAACATGAGCCTGAGCTTAAAATAGATTAAAAACATGGCTTTGATGCAGCACAGGAAAAAAGGTCTTGTTCACAAACTGTCAAACTCGGATACACAAATTTGTTGAGTCTGTAAAGCATGCACAGATTGTTTTGGGAGAAATAATAGCTAATACAACAACATGATGTTGGTAGTTCCTCCATGGTGTTGGAAAAACAGGCCAGGCCAACGTTATCTGATGCCAGTTCATAACCTTTGATTTATTGGCTAAGTTATATGAATTTCTACGATCTCATTCATACAATTTAGTATTATTTGCTCACCCGCCAATGATAGGGTTTAGGTGTCATGGCTCCTCTTAAAAATTGTACATTTTTATACGACTGAACTCGTATGGATTTGTATGAATTAGCAGCCACTAAACTGACAAAATGTCAAATAGTTATGTTTCCTTGTGAGATTGGGCTCACCAGGCTCATCGGATATATGGGTTTCAGCTTATACATTTTTGCAATATCTAAAATACGTTGCTCTGTATATGTTTTATTGCATGTTTCAGGTGACACTAGAGGGTGTCGTTTTCCAGTCCCTGTTCGGGCGCCATTTGTCGTAGTTGCCGACCTCATCAATTAGACACTATCAGATTGGAGGTTTTGGATACCAGAAAATAGACTTTATTCAACATAATAAAGCCGAGATGTCTGAAAACAGCCCTTCATGGCAACCTGAAGCCTCCCCTAGACAATCTGAATCGTATGTGTTCATGGTGCTGCTTTATACAGATTTTAGTAGCACACCTCTATGCTCCTGTGACCATCTTAGGAAGTCTTTACTGAAAGGTCATGTATATGTTTAGTTGTCATGTTATGCTTGGCTCTCAGCCCACTAGCTAAGGTCTACGTAAGCAACTGTTTTCACACCAGAGATGTCACTTCATAGATGCAAGTGTCTACATACATTTTCATGATTGTACATTAACTTAATGTTCCCTCTTACACATATAGTTTCATATGAGTATTTAACATATATAATCAGTGCTTTACATATTCAGTTATTCTACATAATCAGTTATTCTTCCGCATAGCTTTCTCATAGCAGGCTCCTGTGCAGGGGTACTCGTCTTACATACAGACATACCCACAGTATTTTTAGTTCTCATGCTCGCATGTTTGCTGCACATACTCTTAGATAATACCTTTAGAGAATAAAAATCTTCCTCAAGGGCACTGAAATATGTTGCTTAGGGTATGTTTTGTTGTACGTTTCAGATACACACCCTTCTTGTACATGATTACCTAGTGAATCACTGACGTAAACTAGTAAAGTAAACGGCGACGTAGTTTTACCTTGATTTTACATTGCTTTTAGCAGTTTTGTGTATGCATGTTTCACCAGACTCAAACCCGAGCGCTATGCAGCACAAACACCAGACAAATTGAGCTACTGAGCAAACTGAAAACACCAGAAAAGTTGTCCGTATCGAGATAGATACGTGATGCAAACATATTTGGTTACAAATCACAGGCAGCATTACGTTTTTTTGGCATTTATTCAATGTTGTGCAAAGAACTGCGTGAAAATAATCCTTTGTTTGTTGGTAGTATGTCTCAGTAAATATCATTAGAGTGAAAAGGAACAAAAATGGTTATCGTCATACTGCCCCCTAGTGTTCAGTTGAACTAGAGCCTCCAGTCAAACGTATGCTTAAGTATGTTTTTGTAGTACAGTATTTTAAAGAAGCCTGTGTTGTGAGTCATATGAAAAGGCTTTAAAACGGACGCATATTGCATTAAAAATGGGAAGCTTTTACCTTTTTGAACATCTTTTCTCCATTTCCAGAAGTCAAAGGGCAGGATTTATCAGCTGCGAGGTTCATGACATCAATTTTTGCTATTTTGAAGGATTAATAGCTTTGTCTGAGTCTGACTCAGAAGCAAGCAAACAACATATCCTTGAGCACACCTGTATATCCTGATGTGCTTGAAAGAGTCTGGATGTCGTGACGAGGCCAGGAAAGATAGCAGCAGTGTGTAAACTGCAGATAAGATGTTCCTGTGTGTGAGGATCGAACAAACTAGATATGTGGTATTTTCACAATTGGTTAGTTGGATTGTTGGAACGACTAGGGCTAAAGTAAGACATGCTGAGGACACATTGCATGATTTTTTAACACAGATTTTCACCCACTGACTTGCTAGTTGGGTGTAAACCTTGAACAAATAAAGGCAAATCGGTGCTCATTCAACAAAGTGACAATTGCACAATTTGTGTAATCAAGGACACAATTGAATATTCTTGGTTTGCTACAAACTACCTTCAATCCTTTAACAGAATTATGACACAACATAGACACATGGCTCAGTGGTTAGCACTGTCGCCTCACAGCAAGACGGTCGCTGGTTCCAGGCTGGGTCAGTTGGTGTTTCTGTGTGGAGTTAGCATGTTCTCCCCATGTTGGCGTGGATTTTCTCCAGGTGCTCCGGTTTCCCCCACAGTCCAAACACATGCGCTATAGGTGAATAGGATGAACTAAATTGTCCGTAGTGAGTGTGTATGGGTGTTTCCCAGTACTGGGTTGTGGCTGGAAGGGCATCCGCTTCGTAATGAGTACTTAAATGTTAGATCACATGTTGTTAAAACAATAACTGTGATGGTAGCAAATAAGTGTCATCTATCCCCAGCTAATATATCCCTAAACGCTGGTCTAAACTCTTCCACGTGAATGTCATGCGACTCCCCCCCCCCAATCTGACAAGCTAATTCAGTGGGCTTTCCTGCCATTATTGTGCAGCGTGTAGGAGTGGAAGTGTTTTAATGGGCTCTTCTGTGCCACTCAGGTCTGTGGATGTATTGAAATCGTGTCCTCGAGGTTGTTTCTGTGCTGACGGGTCATTGTGGGTCACGTCTTCTCTTCTCTTCTCAGAGGGCTTTTTGAGAAAGACTCGTGTCAGATCTGTTTAGGGCTGGATAATATGACAAAAATCTCATATTCATATAGTGATATACAGTTGAAGTAGAGCTGCACGATATTGGAAAAAACTGACATTGCAATATTTAATATATATTGTGATATGAATTTCACAAGGTGACTTATACGTTTATTTGAAAATAATTCATAATTAATTAGTTAATTTGGGAGCTAAGTGAATCTGCATAAAATACAATAAACAAATTACAAGCATAAATTAATCAAATGGAATAAAAAGACACAAATGAAATAAACAGGGCTTTATGGTTTTCTGGAGAGTCTTAACAGTATTGAAGTAATATTCGTTCATTCATTAATTTTCATTTCGGCTTAGTCCCTTTATTAATCTGGGGTCTCCACAGCGGAATGAACCGCCAACTTATCCAGCATATGTTTTACGCAGCGGATGCCCTTCCAGCTGCAACCCATCTCTGGGAAACATCCACACACACCCATTCACACTCATACACTACGGACAATTTTGCCTACCCAATTCACCTGTACCGCATGTCTTTGGACTTGTGGGGGAAACCGGAGCACCCGGAGGAAACCCACGCCAACACGGAGAGAACATGCAAACTCCACACAGAAATGCCAACTGACCCAGCCGAGGCTCGAACCAGCGACCTTCTTGCTGTCATGCTACTATATATTAAATACTATATATTTACTATATATTTAATGTAGATCAAAACCTTTTGTCAAAATTGTCCTGAAACTGTTCAACACCCATTCTTGTCTAATTCTTGACTACTATAGTTTCCATTGCAGAAATAAATACAATTATTCTTAGTTAAATTCTAACTTGGATCATTTCTAGTGGCCAAAATGTTAATTTGAAGTCTTAATGTATGTAATATGTATTTTATTCCAGCCAAACTAAAAGAAATGAGACTTTCCCCATGCAGGAGAAACAAATATTATAGAAAATACCACGAATAATTCTTTCGTCTGTTAAACTTTAATAATAATTTGACAGAAGAGTGAATAATTTTGACTTCAACTCAACTGTATATTGTCATATTGCACAGTCCTAATCCTGTTAATTCCCTCGCTGTGGTTGTGAAGCGAGTGATTGTGTGTGTGTGTGTGTGTGTGTGTGTGTGTTTGTGTTTGGTTTAACTGTGTCACTGGCATGCGTCTGGCAGCACTGGTTGAAGCAGACGGGGCAGATTTCACTCACACCCCTCTGAAAAAAACAAAACAATCCTCCTGCGCTCTGATTGGCTCCCGTCTCTGTGTGGGTGGGTTGGGCTTAAAGGGTTTGAAACAGGAAATGAAGAAACGCTTGTTCTGCAATGAGAGCAGTCGCTCTGTGGCTATGCTGGGAGATTCCTATGTCATTCAGACTTCGAAGCACGCTGTCTGTCAGGAATCATCAGGAATGTTTGTGACTCTCTCTTTCTCTCTGTGTGTGTGTGTTAAGGTTTGAAGGCAGTGTATGTGCGTTCCAGCAAGTCACACACGCTCATCGGGAGCCTGAAGTGTGTGTGTGTGTGTGTGTGTGTGTGGTGGAGACTCTGGGCTTGAGTTGCTTGAGTGTTGGACGTCAAACTAATCTAGTAGATTTAATCTTCTCAAATGATTGACAAAGCTTTGTGGGATTGTTCTTGTTAAGGGTTTGTGAATTAGTGCGGACTTACATGTGGACTCTAATTAAAAAAGTGAAAATATAAAGTGAATTTGCTTTGAAACCATCGATTAATAGGAGAATAATTGTTAAGAGTGACATATTAACCCTCATAATGCACTTCAATTATTATTATTTTTACTAATAACACATTTTGTGGCAATTTGAAGCAGATCAATCATCATTTCCTAAATCCATCATCATATGCAGAACCGTCATAAGATATAAGTGAATGTGGAATTTATGTATAAATATAAGTAAATATACACACTCAATATATATGTATGTTTATGTGTGTTGCTTTTTCATTATTGATTATAATTTCATTGTCTGTTTTTAAAATTACTACTTTTTTAACTTGTAATTTTATTTTAAAAAATTATTAAATATTAAATTTAAAGCGCAAAAGTGTGAGATTTTTGGAAAAGTCTACATATATTTTATATTGATGCATATTTTTTATATAATGTTTAGTTTTTAAGATAATTAAAAATATACTTTTATTTATCTTGCATTTATTTAATCTTTAAAAAAAAGTCTATTTATGAAGTGTGCTTCACACATGTGAGTGGGCTTGACAAACCACCTGTAGAAACACTCTTCTCTTTCTCTTAAAATACACACTCCCCCTAAAGGCTGATTTTTACTTCTGCGTCAAGCGCATGCTTATGTCCCGGCGCAGCCTTCACGCTGTCGCATAGCCCTTGCCGTGGCTGATGGGCACCTCTTTAAAATGTAACTACACATCGCAACGATGCGTAGCGCAAGCTCTGTTATTGGTCGGCTTGGTATCGGTGACGTGTTTGGGTGGTGCTGAGATCCGCGAGCCTGATGGAGTGAATGTTAACAACTGTTGAATTGAGTTTTGTGTTTACCTTATTATTAAAGTTGTTGCACATCCGCTGGTTCCCGCCTGTGAATGAGCGAGTTTAAGCTACATTAAGGTAGCGTTCAGAAAAAAACAAAACACCTGTGAAGAAACTCGACACAGAGGTACATAAAAACCTACTGCCAGCTAGCGTTTCAGATGTGTTACTGCAGAGCAACACAAACAGCACACAGAAGTATAAATGCACAACCACGCGCAAGGCAGGCGCCGTGGGTCGCGCAGATCACTCAACACAGAGAATTAAGTGCTAGAGTTAAAGCTGATTTATACTTCTGAACACTTACAGTACAATTCTCTGAGCACTCCTTTGTATAATCAGCACTTGTTGTGTGTATTGCCCTTTCTTGTTGAATCACTGAATGCCTCCTCAGCTGTAAGTGGCTTTAGACAAAAGCGTCTGCTGAATGACTAAATGCAAATGTACATTATTCATGTGTTTGTAACTGATCTTAATACATTATAAGGCTTAAATGTGGACACAAATATAAGATGTCAAGCATCCACACACATGCGCATTCAGTCTGTGTTATATAACACATTTCTACATCTTAATAGCTTGTATAATTGAAAAATGCCTTACATTATTCACCAAGTGTGCACAAACACTGTTTTAATAAAGAAGATATTAAAAAAACACCAGCATCATCGCATCGTCTGCTGCGAAACAACATCTATTGTGAACAGCACTATACAAATCAATTTGAACTTGTATGTAAATTCATAGCCTGATTATGCAAATCTTTGGGTAAAAATAAGCATGCATAGGGCAGGGCTTTGTGGAAAATGTTTCCTCAGTTTCCTTTTGACAGGATTATCTAATTCTAAAGATTCTCTCTCAGCAAACAAGCATATATATATATAACATGACAGCATAATGCGGCCTTCGTCACGGTTCCTCCTCTAGATTGTGAAACCTGTTAGCTGAGTCTCTCTTTCTGCGGTTGCAGTGTTTCTTGCCATTTCCAGGTTGGGTAGTGTGTGGTGTGTTTGTTTATGCGGTTTAAATCATCTTCTGTGAACCTCTCTCAGTCTCAGTGGACTGTTTGGGTGTTTTTGTTATCAGTCTGATATGATTTGTTGTAGATTGATTAAATTTTGGTGGTGCGATGGTTTCTCTAAAAAGGAAAATCCACAGCTCATCTTGCAGAAAGCTGGGTTGTGGCCAGCGGCTGATGGATGATTTTAGATTCTGCTTCATATGTTCACTCCAGCACCTATATGTCCCAGAATGCAATGCGATTGTGACATCACAACAGTGTAGTTTCAAAGTGCTCAAGGGTGTAGGGCATTCCATTTAAACCCATTAAGATGTTCTGCCAGTAGTGGACACTTGTGTAATGTAATCAATGACATACATCCAAGTAAACGAGATTTAGTGAAGCTAGTGAGTTAAGGGCTTAAAGTTAAGAGATTTTTAAAGTCATCGTTAATCTTTCTTGAATGACCTGAAATGTAAATTGCCTTTTATGTCAAAAACAGCTTAAAGATGTTCAGAATTTTAATCTAATGTGTTTGCCAAATGGACAACTTTACTGACGTGGTCAGTTTGCTCGGTAGCTCGCTTTGTACGGTGTTGTACTTGTGTTGCAGAGCACTTGGATTTGAGTCAAGTGAAGAACTGTTTAACATTCGTTCATTTATTTTCCTTTGGTTTAGTCCATTATTTATCAGGTGTTACCACAGCGGAATGAACCGCCAACTATTCCAGCATATGTTTTGCGCAGCAACTCAAACCCAGAGTCTCCACCACACACACACACTTCAGGCTCCCGATGAGTGTGTGTGAAGCATATGCCCTTCCAGCCGAATAATGGGAAACATCCATTCACATTCACACACACTCTCATACACTACGGCCATTTTTGTTTACCCAATTTACCTATAGCACATGTGTTTGGACTGTGGGGCAAACCGGAGCACCCGGAGGAAACCCACGCCAACAAGGGGAGAATATAAAAACTCCTCATAGAAATACCAACTGGCCCAGATGGGACTCGAACCAGCGACCCTCTTGCTGTGAGGCAACAGTGCTAACCACTGAGCCACCATGCCACCCAGACTGTTTTACAAAAGAGATAAAAGCAATGTAAAATCAAGGTAAAACTGTGGTTGCAGTGTGATTATTATTATTATTATTATTATTAATTTTTATTCATTTATTTATTTTTCCCTCTTACGTCTGCTTTTGAACACACTGGGTTGGATTTAGGAAAGAGTTTATGTCAGCGGTTCGCTAGGTGATCTGTATGACAAGCCTCGCCTACTACTGTACGTGTAGAAGAAGGATGTGTATCAGAAACGTACAACAAAACTTACCCTAAGTAACATACTTCAGATTTGCAAAAATGTTGACAGCACCCTCTAGTGGATTTGTCATCTGAAACGTGCAATGAAACATACCCAGAGCAATGTATTTTACATTTCACAAATAAGTAGGCTAAGGCACATATTTCCAATGATCCAGGGCTGAAAATCTGATTTCTTTTTTTGTCAGTGGGAATGTAGCCTTAGATTACAGAAGTAAAATTGCTTGCTAACATCACTTCAACAGACGTTTAACCTCTCATTCTGTGTTCGTTTAACTGTCCTGTTACAGCAGCTGTGTATGAAATGCAGAAGTGTCTGTAAATGTGGAGGTTTTCTGTCTGCGGTGGCAGGTATGGGTTTACCATGTGGAGGACTCTCATTAACGTCAGCACACCCTCAGTGAGCCGCAGCAGGGGTTCGTATTCGCCTCTCTGTGGGCTTTAATCAGCCTCTGCACTAACTCATGCCACTAAGTCTCAGAAATGAGCTCTAATGATATGTTTGTCATGCTGCTGAATCTAAAAAGCCTCTTGTTCCAGTCAAATCGGAGGTGAATGATGGCGTCTGGCTCTGGAGATCGAGTATTTGCAGTTTCCATTATGGTGCAATCAAAGTGGTTTAGTGCTCATGTAATGGTCTGATTGAGCTCTCTCGCTTGTCGGCTACTTCTGCAAACTCTGTGTGTGTGCTGTAAACTAGGGGATATTGATTTTAACTGATCCTTATTTTGATGAACTGATATCAAATCTTGAATCTGTTTAAAGTTTCTTTGGCTGTTTATGCTGTCTTCAGCTGATTTGTGAGGAAAACTGTACCTGATGTTGTTATAAGTGCTTAAAGTTTTTGACTGTTCTGAAGCATCAAAATACCATAATATGTTGGCAGATAGCTAAGAAATATGCTAAGTGAACATATTTGTTTATCTGACAAACTATGCTAAAGTCTGTTGTTTTGCTTTGGTCTCTATAACCTGCCCACTGCCAGTTTACCCAATCTTTCAGCACTCTGGGTTGCCTTGGTGGAAAACAGCATATTTTATTTCAGTCTTGAAGGCTGCGTCAATGTATGCGGCTGAAAACGCAATCTCTGGAGGATAGTAGCAGCTTCCTAAATGAAACGCAGTTATAAGAATCCACATGAGGAATTTTGAATATTTTGGACTGTAATACCTAGTTCAACCACTAGGTCAGTCCTACATAAATCAATGTGAAATTATCAAACTCATATCAAAATTGCATAGAACATATTCATATTTTTATGTTTGAAATAGCATCTGGGATTTGTTTTTTACTCGAAATGACACATTAATAATACAAAAACATTATACTATATAGTACAAAGACTATACTATCAAGTATTGAGGTCTCCATTCAGTTAGGTACCTTATTATCTCAATTGTGTCTTCATGTTATCACTTTATATAACAAGAAATCTGCTCTCTTGTTTACTTAAACATTTTAGGTAAAACATGCTTCAAAAGATATTCAGTGCAAAATGTACAGAGATAGAAAGTACTTCAAACAATATATTCAAAACCTTTACCTTTAACATTCATTCATTCATTTTCATTTCGGCTTAGTCCCTTTATTAATCTGGGGTCGCCACAGCGGAATGAACCGCCAACTTATCCACCATATGTTTAACGCAGCGGATGCCCTTCCAGCTGCAACCCATCACTGGGAAACATCCACACACACCCACACACAAACTGTTTCAAACTGGTTTCTTGCTTCTCTTGAACACAAAACAAGTTATTCTGAATAATGTTAGGAAAAAAACAATGACTTCTATAGTACTTTATGGATGTCAATGGCTGCTTTTTGTCAACATTTTTCAGAATATGTTGTTTTGGGTTTAAAAAGAAAGAAAGTAATAAAAGTTTAGGTTTACTTGATTGTAATAGTGACTAAATGTACATTTCTGTGTGAACTATCCCTTTAACTCTATACATGAGTTGTTATTTAAAAAGAAAACAGAATTTCTCATTGTATTTGTGAACATTGTTATTACCCAAAATGCAGCCAAAGTCATTAGTCTAGTAGTGTAGTGTCTGTAAATCCCTCTGTGTGGTCTCAGATGGAGGGTTCTTCACAGCAGGCTTCTCCTCCGTGCTGGTTTTTGGATCTCCACACATATCTGAGTCACTGAGTTCTTCATGACGCATCCTATAAATATGTTCCATCAGCGCGGCGCGGGTCGCTGGGTTCTGGCCTGCGCTTCTGTACTTTTAAGCTCTTGGCAGAGACTATTTTTGGTCAGGCTGTTCTGTTGTGATGTGCAAGTGCTCATGGATGCGACGCGCTTGCTTCTGAACCCTCCAGTGTAGTTTGGGGCTTTATGATGCAGGTAAGCCAACACATTAACCATTTCATGTCGAGTTAGGAAATTGATGCACCTTTTTATTATTAGAATTGAAGAGTAGGGCTAAAATCACTACTTTATGAGGATGCTTGAAAATGACATGAAGCACATTAGCAAGTATGCAGTCTGTAGTACTTGTGCACTTTATAGATTGTTTTCACACGACGTCATTGATGACAGCACCAATAAAGATTATATACAGGCCTAGCTATGTGTATAAATATTCATTCATTCATTCATTTTTCTTTTCGGCTCATTCCCTTTATCAATCTGGGGTCGCCACAGCGGAATGAACCGCCAACTTTTCCAGCATATGTTTTACGCAGCGGATGCCCTTCCAGCTGCAACCCATCACTGGGGAACACCCATACACCTATTCACACTCATACACTACGGACAATTTTTTGCTTACCCAATTCACCTGTACCGGATGTCTTTGGACTGTGGGGGAAACCGGAGCACCCGGAGGAAACCCACGCCAACACGGGGAGAACATGCAAACTCCTCACAGAAATGCCAACTGACCCAGCCGAGGCTCGAACCAGCGACCTTCTTGCTGTGAGGCGAGAGCGCTATCCACTGCGCCACCGTGCTGCCCTGTGTATAAATATGTTAATGTGTTATATTAAAATCAGATCCACACTTACACTTACAAACCACCACACTTATACAAAATCCAGGAGAATATAAACGTACCTGCCATGTAATTCTTTACCGCCGTTTCGGCTGAATAACAACCGTAGCGTTAACATCGAGATGCGCAGCAGCGGTGAATGTTTGTTGATGGTAAGTTCATCGACAGAAAACGACAAAACTAGACGGTTATTATTGTGGTGCACTTTCCCCCCTTACAATAATAAATCATTAATAATGTAGACTATGTGTCCATGCGTTTGCATGCTTTCATCTGTTCTTTCGTTATGCCTGGAAGATATCCGCATGAAGAAAAACCATAGTAAAGTGTATAATGTGGACAACTCTTTGTTAATGAATGCTACAGGATACTGTAGCATAGTAAACTGATAAACCGCAGTAAATACTGTAACATTAGTGTAAACTGTGGTGCATTGTGATGGTGTATAATAGCGTAGAAAATAGAAGCGTATTAAATAATTTGTTTATTACTACAGTTGTGTTGTACCACAGCAACAGTATAATTACTATGAGCGTTTAGTTTTCGTCATCCGCGATCAAACATCGTCATATCGCACGCTCCTACCTTGCAGTATCGAAAATGGTGTCGATATTTTTCTTGGTATCGTATTGAAGTTAGAAATTCAAGTATCGTGACAACACTAATATGATTTATACTGCCCCCCCTCCCAAATCATTTCATTTTAGTTTGAGGAACAAGGGCTGAAATTTAAGTAAATGGTGAATAAGATTTTTGGCTGAGCTGTCCTTTTATCTTGAGTGTTTTGTTGCGAGGCTTAGTAGGAGACTGTGATGTTTGGCGAAAACCTAAAATGATGGTCTAATGTTAGCACAGGGGCTTGTGGTTTGAAGGGATGACTGCTTCCTGTTTCCTGCAGTGTGGTTAATTCAGTGACACCCAGTAGCTTGCTAACGTTGTTTTCTTGTAAATGCGTGTATGTGGTAGATTTAATTTATCATTTGATGCAAGCAGTTTATCAGCTTAATAATGTACAGCATCAGGAAAGACGTCCACCCTCTGCTCTCATACTATCAGTCCATCTTACCATTCACTCTCTATTTTCCACTTTCCATCATCCATTACTCTCTCTCTCCCTCTCCCTCTCTCTCTCTCTCTCTCTCTTTCTTTCTCTTTCGATCTCGCTCTTGCTCTCTCTCTCTCTCTTTCTTTCTCTTTCCCTCTTGCTCTTGCTCTC
>CAIGQW010054307.1:390682-407222 GCA_903798125.1 Danio choprae
TATACTGAATATATCCCTATATATATGTATATACTATACATATATACTGAATATATCCCTATACATATATCCCTATATTTTATAGTAATGCCACAATTAATTATCTCATCATTACTGGATATTTAGTTGATGCTTAAATTCCTCTGTAGTTTGTGTTTGACAAAGTAGACTGAAGTAAACAATCACGAGTGTCTTACAAAATGTATCCACAACATGTTGATTTTTATAAATAGTTCAATCTGTACGATTTGCCTCCGTCATTTCAAATAATCGTAAATAATACTCATTTTAAATAACAGTGCGGGCATCAAGAGTTAAAGGCTTGTCTGATGGTGAAGATGTGAACCTAAGTGTTAAGGAAGTGTTACTTGAACAAACGAAACTTAGGACCCGTTTAAAATTATTTAGGACCTACAACACAACACTTCAGTGAATTTAAGACTTTTTAAGACCTAGAATTTAGAATTGGTTAGTGGTTCATGCATAAACATACACATATACACCAGAATGGCTAGCCTAAAAAATATTCTAAAGAGATCCCCATGTTAATGTCTTCATAAGTCGTTCTCATTTACAGCAGAATCACTTAAGACTTTCCCGTCAACCACTTTGAGTCTGATGAAACATGAGGATTCCCAAACTAGCAATTGAATATATTTAATAAACCCCACTCATCTTTTTAATAAACGGCAAGGTGCCATTTACTGCAAAAGAAGCAGATGGAACATTTACTTCTCGCAGATGATGACACTGGAGGGACAGACCTGGTTGCCAATCACATCAGATACCCTAGATTCATTATTTCAGCAAAGGTTCATCAGAGTAGTGATTTACTCTGTATGACGTACGGTATGTCTATGTAGACAGAAACACCCTGTCTAAAAAACCCTGGGATAGAAAATATGTCTAGAAACGCACCGATGCCGTGGAATATTCTGGCGACTGCTCGACCGGAGAACTTCTCATCGCTGCGACTGGACAGAAAAGCTCTGATATCTGCACAGATCTGAGTCTCCCAGTCTCTCATCTGAGGGATAAACACAACAGCATTAACACCAGATTCAGAGATGAACATGAGACAAATATTAAAGTCTGCATGAACCGGTAGCTGCGACTATTGTTTATATTATGACGCAGTTAAAAGAGAAACGGAATATTAAATGAGAAAAGTGGGCGTGGCTTGTTTTTTTATACTCCGAGCTGATTGGATGTAGCAAAGTAGGCATTTCATTTAGAAAGATGGGGGAAAGGGTTTGGGGAGAGTTATTACAACCTAACAGACTCTTCCTGCTCATCATTTCTGTTTGTTGTCAAAACTGACAGCTGGAGGGGCGTGGTTAAGTGTGTTAGCCATGCCCAATACCTCAGACAGACGTAATGTGAGAATTTAGGTGAAAACGGACAGGAAGTGCATTTTTAGATTTCAATTAAAGATTACAAGAGCAAACAACTTTATTTCTTATTGACATGAACACAGATGAATTGTTCACCACAAAACTACCAATGTGAGCTTACAAAATCAATATGGTTAGTTTTGATTTCATTTGTACTTTAACTTGTGAGTCAAACCTTGCACTTGTTGAGCTCTTCCTCCTCGTCGTCCTCGTCCTCCAGACACTGTTTGCTCAGGTCCAGGTTTCTCCTCTTGTCGAAGTAATCGCTCAGCAGATCTTTAAGAGCTTGACTTCTGCTCTCCTCCAGATCATCCAGACACAGACTGCAGTTACGATACGCAACACTGCGCACAAACACAACACACAGATCTGGATATTAAAAAAAGTGTGTCTTGTTTGCCTGAAGTAAATATAGGTGCGTTTTACCCCTTACACAACTTAGAGCTCACTGTTCTGGCCATGAGAATGATTATTATAAATAAAAAGCACCCTTTTCTTTGTCTGAATAAAGCTGAAGAAACACTAGCGATAGTCATGAATGTGGAGTGTGTGTCTCTGACCTGCGGAAAGCTCTGAAGCAGGTTTTGAGCTGGTAGAGTTGTGTGTTCTCCTGTGTTTTCACTCTGCCGTGTAGAAACGCACACACAGCGTCCAGCTCGTCCGCCGTCAGGTCACCGTATGAGCGGAAGTAGAAGGACAGAGCTGAGAACTCCACATGAACACCACTGCGACCCGTTCCTCCATACGATCCTGACAGAGAACACAGAAGAGATTCTAATATATCAGCACTGAATAAAATGTACCACACCTAGGCCTGTCACGATATCTATTTTTTGTCGTATGATATATTGCACCATAATATATTGCAATAAATGATATTATTGTCATTTTAAGACCATTTTATGCCACTCATTATGCCAGAATGACAATATAATAGCATCACAATGCAAGTACACTCTTCCAGACAACACATCATATTTCATTCTTAAGAATATTTCATTATAGTAATTTTACCAATTTAATAATGAGGCATTGGAATCAGAATGTGGAAAAGCATATCCTAAATAAATCATGATAGTAAATGTTAATACAAAAGTGCAAGGTAAAGAGTAACAGAGGCTGCGGTATCTGCTGCCAGATCTATTTTCATTTGTCAGACACCCACATGAAAATATACTATAGTAATGTATAGTAAATACTATAGTGTTTTTTTAACCATACTGACACTGACACTTCCAATAAAGGTAGAGATGTTGCACATCAGCTAAAATATTGCTAGAATTGGTTTTTATGTATGGGTGATATATATTGCATCACCAAAAATGATTGAGATCATGTCCATGTGTTGTGCCATAAGTCTATATATTGATTATTGTGACAGGCCTAACCACACCATGGTATATATATATTAATAAAGAATGCAAAGTGAAAATAGAATAAAATAAAACTCTCCCTCATTAGCATAGGACATTAGTTTTGTGTTTGAATCTGCCACTATCCTGACACACAGGCATTTGTAGTTCCACTCTCTTTAAAAAGAGCATAATGTCATTTGAATTTAAAGTGACAGTCACCAAAACGGCACAATTAGATTTAAAGCCTTAAAGGGGCAGCTTCAAAGAGTTATAAAACATTAATTGTGTGCTAAACTCCACATACACACATACACTCTAGGGACATCAGAGAGTTATTTTACATCTTGTAAAAAAGGGCATAATAGGTCATTTTTAAAGTCAGTTTGGAGTGTTGTGTGTGTTGTGTGTTGTGCATGAGCTCATCCATGGCTGACCTGTGTCTGAGCCCCACTGCAGCTGTCTGAGTCCTCTCTTCACCAGAGGAAGCTGCCAGCCCATAGTGTCCGCCAGCTCCACCACGTCAAACTCCAGAGCGTCACACGACTGCACCCGTTCACCGGCCATACGCCTGCGTGCCAACACCACCGCCACTGGAGCACACCTGAACACAAGCACATTATCAGATATACATTACATATATCCTGCTGCAAACATTAACCCAATCACGTCTAGTGAGGTAAAATAACATTTTTTGATGCATATCAAGGAATGTATTTGTTAAATGTGACCCAGGACCACAAAGCCAGTCATAAGAGTCAATTTAGGAAAATTGAGATTAATAACATCTGAAAGCTGAATAAATATTGAAATCTGAGGGTTCAAATAAATCTAAATATTGAAGAAAATTGCCTGTAAAACAGTATAAATTACGTTCAAAATGCATATTACTAAACAATAACTAAGTTTTGATATATTTACAGCAGGAATTTATTTTAAAAATGTCTATTGAATATTAAAATTCAAATGTGTTGGCATAAATAAATTAAAAAAATCTATAATTTTGACTCATACAATGTTTCTTTTGGCTATTCCCAAGACTGGTTTTGTGATTCAGGGTCCCAAATGTCCTTCTATTCTAAATGTAGTTTATGCATACTCTCATCTTACTCTCATACTCTCATCTTATTATCGAAAAAAATAAATGATCAGACTCAAAAAGGTTTTTATGCTCATTTTTAGAATTTATGCCCATCTAGTCATTTACATCCAACGTTTTTTTTTACGCGACTTCCTAAAATGTGCATAGAATTAAGTAGATGGAAACACAGCTATTGGATCCTCTACACAGTTTACTTGAGATGTGGTGCTGGAGTGTGACGTACAGTTTGGCGATTTTGCGCAGTTGTTGTGGACCTCCGTAACACTGCAGCTTACAGACAGAGAGAGTCGGATGGAGAAGCTCCACCCACTGCTGAGGATGAAGCTCCAAGTAACACAGCAGAGTCTCCAGACCTGAAAAACACAGTCTCTATTGAACAATCTTGATGAATAAATGCTTGAAGGTGTGTATCAGGGGTTGGTGTTAGGCCCGTTTTGTTTGTCTTTTTCTATTGAACAAACTTTACAAGTAGACTCTTGAAGGTGTGTATCAGGGGTCGGTGTTAGGCCCGTTTTGTTTCAGTCTTTTTCTATTGAACAAACTTTACAAATAAACTCTTGAAGGTGTGTATCAGGGGTCGGTGTTAGGCCCGTTTTGTTTCCGTCTTTTTCTATTGAACAATCTTTATAAATAAACTCTCAAAGGTGTGTATCAGGGATCGGTGTTAGGCTCGTTTTGTTTCAGTCTCTTTTTATTGAACAATCCTTTATGAATAAATGCTTGAAGGTGTGTATCAGGGGTCGGTGTTAGGCTCGTTTTGTTTCAGTCTCTTTCTTTTGAACAATCTTTATGAATGAACTCTTAAAGGTGTGTATCAGGGGTCTGGGTTAGGCCCGTTTTGTTCTCGTCTCTTTCTATTGAACAATCTTGATTAATAAATGCTTGAAGGTGTGTATCAGGGGTCGGTGTTAGGCCAGTTTTGTTTTAGTCTCTTTCTATTGAACAGACTTGATTAATAAATGCTTGAAGGTGTGTAGCAGGGGTCAGTGTTAGGCCCATTTTGTTTCAGTCTTTTTCTATTGAACAGTCATGATTAATAAATGCTTGAAGGTGTGTAGCAGGGGTCGGTGTTAGGCCCATTTTGTTTTAGTCTCTTTCTATTGAACAGTCATGATTAATAAACGCTTGAAGGTGTGTAGCAGGGGTCGGTGTTAGGCCCATTTTGTTTTAGTCTCTTTTTATTGACCAATCTTGATTTTTTTTTTTTTTGTCATTTGTGAGGTGGATAAATCTTTTGATCAATAATAAAACATGCACATCCCAGATCCACATCCATAAAATATGAGTAAATGATTTTAGTGTAATCAAGCTCTTGATGTTTGCTCACTCTCTTCAGTGATGTCCAGAGTCTCCACTGTCTCCTGCATGGGAATGGCTCTCTCGTGTGTGTGACAGAAGCGCTGCACACACTCATCTCTGAGCTGCGGACGCTCTTCAGTCTCCTCCAGAGTGTGTGTCTGAGGTGTTTGTTGATCAGGTAAAGTCAGAGTCTCGTTTTGGTGTGGATTAGAGTCCTCACACAACTCCATCTCCAGTAACTCACTGTCAGACACTTCTGCAGCCTGCAGGGGGCGACATTCACACACTGTAGACTAGACTAATGCACACTGTATATACTAGATATACTGTAAATGAGATATGGTATGTGTAATTAGGCCTGTGTTTCACCTGTGCTAAATCCTGCTGCTTCTGCTGAATCTGACGGCATTTACAGGGAGGAAACACATTCTGCACCAGCTTCTTCACTGTGTAATAATCCACTGTGTCTGCGTAAATGTGCCGGCGCAGCTCATGCAGGTCTCCACCCTAAGAAGAAGGAAAGAAAGAAAGAAAGTTAGTACTTCTTTTGCTAACTACAAATCTAAAAATAAAATGTTATGTCATTTTTTAAATTAGGCTAAAAAAAATTGACAAAAACCTTAAAACCAAAAAAGAAATATTTACCTAATAAGAAAAAAGTATGTCTAAATACCTAAATAAATGTCCCAAGGGCACCACATAATCCTTTTTGGTGTTGTTATTGTTAAATAAAATAATCACAAAAATAAATAAATAAATAAATAAATGAATAAATAAATAAATAAAAGTCACTAAAATAATATTTGGTAAAATGTTTAAAAAAAATTTTTTAAATATTAAAATAAAATATTATGTATCATTTATTTTTAAAATAAATAACACTGATCTATTCAAATATTACAATATTATATATCATTTACTTTAAAATTAATAAAACTGATCTATTCAAACATAATTTTAAAATAAATTATATATAATTTATTTTTTTAATTAATAAAATTGATTATTAAAATGTAATATTAAAATGTATTTTAATTTTATTAATTTATTTAATAAATGTATAAAAAATACAACTGAAAAAAGCACATCCAAATGATCATCTCACCTCATCCTCCGCAGTGTTTTATTCTGAGATAAAAACTAGATATAAAAAGTGATTATAAAACAAATAAAATAAAAACTTTTAGTTTGCAAATAAATAAAAAAATCTCAAATAATTAATAGTTAAAAAATTAACTTTTTTAAAAATTTAAATTTAACTTAATTAAAAATTTAAATCAGTTAAAAACTGAATTGTAAATAAAAAGTCAAATCAGTACTTCAACAAAGTTTGGAGTAAAAAATAAATAATAATAAAATAAAAAATAAACAATAATAATAATAATAATAATAATAATTAAAAAAAATTTTTTTTAAATAATAATAAAATTATAATTAAATGGAAAACAACAACTAAAATAATAATGAAAGTGTAAGAATGAATGAAGCACCTCGGGGTCCAGAAACAGGTGGCAGTGTGCGGGGTGTCCGTCTCGTCCCGCTCTGCCGATCTCCTGCACGTAGCTCTCGAAGCTCTTGGGCATGTTGTAGTGAATGATCCCGCGCACGTCTGATTTATCCAGACCCATCCCGAAGGCCACGGTGGCCACGACCACACGCAGCTCACCGCACATGAAGTTATTCTGCACGCGCCGCCGCTCCGATGCAGACAGACCTGCGTGATACGCCTCTGCTATCCACTTCAGTGGCCTGCGAATCTTCTTCCTGGCTGATCAAACACACAATAAACACATCAAAATATAATAAATAATTAATATGCATGACAGTTTAGTGTTGTCACAATATTGGATTTTATAACTCCAAATACACAATCCCTTAAAGGGCACCTATGATGCAAAATCTACTTTTGGAAGCAGTTTGGACAGGACTGTGTGTAGGTACAGTGTGTCCACTGTCATATTGGTGTAACATAAACACAATAAGTCTCTTTTAATAAATATAAAATAGGATCCAAATCCCAGTGATTTTGAGGCCCACCGCAACGTGACATACGAGTGCGTTTTTTTCCCGCCCACCGAATTGATTGACAGGTGCCATGTCACCATTATAACATGTACACACATCCACAGCATGTAAAAACAGCAATTATTGTTGTATTTTAATTACTGTAATAATAAAAATAATAATGCCACAGATGTCTCCCAACTGCACTGTTGCAGTATTTACCCAGAGCTTTCTTCTTCTTGCCCACAGGGTTGTCGTCATCCTCCTGCAGTGGTGTGTGTTTGGATGATTCTCTCAGCATCACCCCTTGCAGGCAGGTGCGCAGCAGTGCAGCGATGCGGCTCGTCTCCTCTCGTCTGGTGCAGTAGACGATCACTGACTCCAGAGCACCAAAACGCTCACCCTTCAGCAGAGACACCAGAGCCTGACAGGGACAACATACGGAGATGTTTCAGACACACGTGTGGAGCAAAACTGATCATTCATTTTCCTTCGGCTTAGTCCTTTTATTCATCAGGGGTCACCACAGCGGAATGAACCACCAACTTATCCAGCATATTTACACAGCGGATGCCCTTCCAGCTGCAACAGAGTACTGGGAAACATCCATACACACTCATTCACACTCATACACTATGGCCAATTTAGTTGATTTAATTCACCTGTACAGCATGTGTTTGGACTGTGGGGGAAACCGGAGCCAAAACGGATGCAGGGACTCACTGCATCAAAAATATATGCCAAGATTTTTAAGCAATATGTGTGTCTGAACAGTGTATAATGATTATCAGCGGGTTTTCCTTTATTCAGACGTTACATTAAATTAGAAAAGAAATCAGAGAACGATGACAATTCGAGATTGGATCTGTGATAACTTTAAAAACTAATAAAATATTGGAAATTTATACTCAAACAAATAAATAATATTCTGGGGGTCAAGTTAGCCGTTTGCCCTTTAATTGCGATCTTTGGTGTTCCCTCTCAGTGTCAGCCTTTAAACCGGAGACACGCTGACATTGTGGCTTTTGCATCTCTTCTCGCTAGGCGCAGAACACTGTTGTCTTGGACCTCCCCACAACCCCCCTCTATTTCATTGTGGCTCAAAGACGTGGTCTTCTTTATAAAACTTGAGAAAATTAAATACAATATCAGAGGTAGGGGAGAACAGTTTATTGAAAAGGGGCAACAATTTATTGCATTCTTCAATGATTTAAAAACCTTAGATGTGGATTGAGTGAAGGTGTGTGTATGTGTGTATGTGTGTATGTATGTATGTATGTATGTATGTATGTATGTATGTATATGGTTTATTATTATTAGTTTTTTTTTTCTGTATTTATTTTATTTATTATTTGTATTATTATTATTATTTTTGTTGATTGTTTTATTTGGGGATTGTTTTGTTGGGGCTATTTAGGATTGTATATGGTGTGTGGGTTGTTGTCAAATACAAAGTGCTATTTGCAAGAATAAAAATGCCATGACAAAAAAAATTATAATAATAAATAAATAAATATTACACTTAAGTATTAGATAGAAAAAAACAAAGAAATAAAAGCTGAAGTATTTAAAACGTGTAGCTAATACTACAACAGAAATACATTCGAATGTTTATAAAATGCTTAATAAAGTAAATAACTACAAAAATAGAAGTATTTTAAAATATAATACAATCACTCATGGGCTGCACGGTGGCGCAGTGAGTAGCACGATCGCCTCACAGCAAGAAGGTCGCTGGTTCGAGCCTCGGCTGGATCAGTTGGCGTTTCTGTGTGGAGTTTGCATGTTCTCCCCGTGTTGGCGTGGGTTTCCTCCGGGTGCTCCGGTTTCCCCCACAAGTCCAAAGACATGCGGTATAGGTGAATTGGGTAGGCTAAATTGTCCTTAGTGTATGTGTGTGAATGAGTGTGTGTGGATGTTTCCCATTGATGGGTTGCAGCTGGAAGGACATCCGCTGCGTAAAACATATGCTGGATAAGTTGGCGGTTCATTCCGCTGTGGCGACCCCAGATTAATAAAGGGACTAAGCCGAAAAGAAAATGAATGAATGAATGAATAATCCCTCAAAAGCTCATGATCCGCACTGATTGAGTAATTGCATTATATATTGTTTATTTCACATGCTTTGGGAGATATAACCACTGTTGACACACTGAAGAAGGCAGTGAGCCGAAACGTTTGTGGTTATATTTCCTGAA
This sequence comes from Danio choprae, assembly GCA_903798125.1. Classification (NCBI taxonomy): domain Eukaryota; kingdom Metazoa; phylum Chordata; class Actinopteri; order Cypriniformes; family Danionidae; genus Danio; species Danio choprae. The sequence continues at coordinate 400,032 of CAIGQW010054307.1, forward strand.
GAATGTGAAATAAAAATATATAATGCAATTACTCAATGAGTGCAGAGTTATTCTGATTATAAGATTAATGCACCAAAATCAAACAACACAGGAGCGCAGTGCATACTTTACTATTAAACTAAATACAATATAATAAAACTACTCTAATTTTTGCATGAGAACAAACAACAGATTTTAAACAAACAGAACAATAAATAAACATACCTACATACATACAGTTTACATAATAATATAATCTTTTTCTTTATTATTCTTTATACATGTGAATAGTTTGTGATAAGCATGAGCACCTGATCTTTGTCTCGGTCCATGGACACAGACAGCTGGAGGTTGTGAGGAACAGCAGCAGAGCGGACAGCGATGCCGTCCTCATCACTAATGTCCAGGTGTCTGGCGATGTCCAGTGCTGTGGAGAGAGTGGCTGTGGCTGTGAGACCCAACAGACAGCGAACACCCAAACGGTCCCTCAGCACCTGCACAACACAAACTCACTTCTGTCAGCCTGGAGCACAAAAACAGTCAGTTATGTTGCACAAGTATCTTTGGCTAGATAGCTAAAGATACATAGCATGGGTCAAAATTAGTTTTTTTTCTATGTCAAAAATATTAAGTAAAGATCATGTCCCATGAAGATATTTTGTAAATGTCCTACAGTAAATGCATCAAGACTTCATCTTTGTCAAGTAATATGCATTGCTGAGAACTTAATCTTTGAAGAGTTTTATTTCTAAAACTTGAACACATTTAAAAAATATATTGACCTTAATTCATTTCATCCTAATACAGTTTCATAAGGTTTTAAACATAAATTAAAAAGATCATTACGTATGAGGCTTTAATGATTGGGCAGTTTTCATTATAACTCATATTAAGGTGATTGCTTGGAGTTTTATGTTTTCAAAAGTCTGAAAAGATTAGCATTTATTGTTCATTTAATCAGTAAAAACATCAATCTATATCTATTGTGTATATCTATTGTTAATATACTATGCACAAGCTTCATTTCAGATACTTGTGCACTGATTTATCTATGGTATGGATTATGGCTTTGTTTGAAAAATGAATGAATTATTATTATTTTTATTCATTCATTCATTCATTTTCTTTTTGGTTTAGTCCCTTTATTAATCTGGGGTCGCCACAGCGGAATGAACCGCCAATTTATGCAGCATATATTTTTACGCAGTGGATGCCCTTCCAGCTGCAACCTATCACTGGGAAACATCCACACACACTCATTCACACTCATACACTACAGACAATTTAGCTTACCCAATACACCTGTACCTTTGGGGGAAACCGGAGCACCCGGAGGAAACCCACGCAAACACGTGGAGAACATGCAAACTCCACACAGAAATGCCAACTGACCCAGCCGGGGCTCGAACCAGCTACCTTCTTGCTGTGAGGCGACAGCGCTAACCACTGCACCACCGTGCTGCCCCAAAATATATGTTTAGTTTAATTTAATTGAAACTTTCCTTGCATTCAGCCTGTCTACTGTTCTTGTTTTGTACTAACAATCTTTATGTAGCATAATTTCACAAAGTTTAAGTCAAATCATTTTGTGCTACTTTATATTTTGAAATTACACAATGGATATAATTTTTTTAACTTGTTTTAAAATGAAAAAAATCTGAAATCTGTATCAGAAAATCAGTTTGCTTGAAATCTTAAAATCATAAATGGCAGATCAGTATTTCTTTTCATTGCTTGCACGCATGGGGGAACATCATTAGGGTAGATTTGAGAGACTCACCTTGCACAGTCTGAGGTAGCAGGGTCTAAAGTTGTGTGACCACTCAGACACGCAGTGAGCCTCATCTATACAAGCGAAGGCCACCGGGGGGAGCTGATCTGCAGGAGGGAGACACCCGGAGCCCGAGTGACCTCCACCAACCAGAGCTTCAGGAGACAACAGCAGGACATGCACCTGACCCGCCTTCACCTACGCGCACACACGCACACACACACACACACGCGCAAACACACACACTCCAGTCTAGATGTGACAACCAAAACAATGCGTTCACATAATTTATGTTTTAATCATACATCTAAATGTTCCCAGTGATGCAGTTGCTGGTGTGGTTAGGACCAGTGAGGTTATTGTTAATGAAATTTATTTAAAGAATAAGAATTATTTAATAATTGTTGAAAAAAACTAAACTATGGGAAACTACCAAAATAAAATCATTTGAAGTTAGTAAAATTTGATATCAACACTTAAAATAAAAAAGAAGTATATTTAAAATACACATACACATACATATATATATACATATATATATACATATATATATACACATATATATATATATATATATATATATATATATAAAAGTAAATAAATAAATCACAAAAGTACATAATGAAATGACTAGAAAAACCCAACTAGAACTAAAATTTTATATATAATATATATATTTATATATTTAATATCAATATAATTCCAATTATCAATTATTATTGCATAATTTATTACATATATGTGAATAAACACATGCAAATTAATAAATAAATAATTGAAATGTTGCACTGAAACAATAAAAAAATTATAAAAACAAAAATACAACAAAATGAATCAAACTGAATATACAATAAAATATATCAAATGTATTTATTATAAATAATATAACAGTATATTGATGATACTAAAAAAACTGGTTAGAAGAAAACTTAAGCTGAAAAAGATGTAAGCTATTTCTATATACTCTATATTACAACATGTTGGGCATAATTTGCATGTTATATTCTTCTACCTTCTCAATGGCCACCTCTCTCTGTTTCGCAGACATGTTGGAGTGGATGCAGGCGGCTTTCAGCTTCGGCGGGAGTCCGGAAAGCTTCACAAACAATTGAAAAATCAACCAAAGTATTTTCTATTTGCTGGAAATGATTCGTGATTTTAATGATTAAGCAGTAATAAACCTCCAACACAGAGTCAGCAGTACCTGATCATCCATCAGAGACACCAGAGGAGACACCACCAGCGTAATGCTCTTGCTCCTCTGGGCATACAGGTATGCAGGCAGCTGGTAACACAGAGACTTGCCCATACCGGTGGACAAAACCACCAGTGTGGACAAACCTGAAGACAGATTTAATTAAGATGTGGTCACTTCACATACAACTCAACTTATTCAGAATTAGAATTCATATTACAATTAGTTAATAATTGTAATTTACGTGACCAATAAAATGTTTTATTTTACAGAATTTTTCATGCTGTATGATTTATTGGAAATTTAGTATCAACATTTGCATCTAAAGAAAAATATTATTTTAAGACTGCAATCGATCTCTTAAAATTGAATTTAATTATATTTATTCATTCATTTTCAACCGCTTTTCCGGGGCCGGGTCGCGGGGGCAGCAGTCTTAGGAGAGAACCCCAGACTTCCCTCTCCCCAGACACTTCCTCCAGCTCCTCCGGGGGGATCCCGAGGCATTCCCAGGCCAGCCGAGAGACATAGTCCCTCCAGCGTGTCCTGGGTCTTCCCCGAGGCCTCCTCCCGGTGGGACATGCCTGGAACACCTCCCTAGGTAGGCGTCCAGGAGGCATCCGAAACAGATGCCCGAGCCACCTCAGTTGACTTCTCTCGATGTGGAGGAGCAGCGGCTCTACTCCGAGCTCCTCCCGGGTGACAGAGCTTCTCACCCTATCTATAAGGGTGCGCCCTGCCACCCTGCGAAGGAAACTCATTTCGGCCTCCTGTATCCGAGATCTTGTCCTTTCGGTCATGACCCAAAGCTCATGACCATAGGTGAGAGTAGGAACGTAGATTGGCCGGTAAATCGAGAGCTTTGCCTTTCGGCTCAGCTCCTTCTTTACCACAACGGACCGGTACATCAACCACATTACTGCTGCCGCTGCACCGATCCGCCTGTCAATCTCATGTTCCATCCTTCCCTCACTCGTGAACAAAACCCCAAGATACTTAAACTCCTCCACCTGGGGTAAGGCCTTTCCTCCAACCTGGAGATGGCAAACCACCTTTTTCCGGTGGAGCACCATGGCCTCGAACTTAGAGGTGCTGATTCTCATCCCAGCCGTGTCACACTCGGCAGCAAACCGCCCCAGTGCATGCTGAAGATCCATGTTCGATGAAGCCAACAGAGCCACATTGTCGTATATTAAATAATATAATATAACAAATTATTTATGATAAAGCACTGCATAATAATAATTATGAATATAAGCATTACATTATTGGGTATATTAAACATAATGATTCAATGCTTTACTATTATTTTAAGAAGGTAATTTTTACACCGGTATACTTCTGACATAGTTTCATTTTGAAGAAAAACTCTGGATATCTGTGTGTACTTTCGATTTGTTTTAGCTATGCGTCATTACTTTTATTACCATTAAATAAGAAAAACAATAATAACAACATTTAATTTGTCCATAAAAATAAAATCAGCGAAACAAGGAATACAGTCATTTTTCAAGCTTCTAATAACTTCCTCCCAACCTGACAGTATTCGCATGATGGCCGCCTCCTGACCAGGCCTGAAGGACTTGTAACCAAAGTCTCGGAGAGCTTCATACACCTCTGAAGGGACATCTATATAGAACATAAATACATAAATCACACAAGAAGAAAAAATAAAAAGAATGAAGTTTGCACAGAATACAGCTCATACAGCCCCTTACTGTGACATACCTTGGAGCTTCCCATCATCCTTTAGTTTGTATAGAGGCTCCATAGGTGGAGGAGGGGCGGGCCTTTCGTAATCCGGTCTGATGATGTTGAGCAGAATCTCCGCCCCCTGCTCCTCCTTCTCAGAAGAGTCTCCGCCCACAGAGGGAGGGGCCACTGTAGTAAGAATATAAATCACTTTCATTTTCAGCTGTGGGTTTAGGGCTGTTTTATAAGTGTGATATAAAGAAAAAACAACATACAGCACTGCAGATTTCTATCATAAAAATGTAATTTGCGATATAATGCAGAACGTTATTGGAATTTGTACAATTTTGGATGAACAGAGTTGCACACCTAAACAAATTGTGATATGGACATCTCATTTAAATATCTGATCTGCATGTTCTGTGTGAATGAATGATGTGATGTTTATTGTGTTCTCAGTCTCTGCAGTCTTACTATTTTAGGACATAAACACATAACCCTTTATTTCTATAACTGACCTGAGAGTGTCACTTTGGCAGAATTTTATGTGAGAAAACCTATCGCTATATCACATACACACTGAAACTCGCATGACACAGATGTTTCATGACAAGCCTTCAAAATAAATAAAAGTATGACAAATTTAGACAAATGTACAGTGCTCAGCATATATAAGTTCACCCCCCACAAATCTCTCATTTAAATTAATATTTTCTATAGGATGCTTTACTATATTATATTAGTGCATATACATTAGTTTAGTCAGTACTGAAGCCAAATCTGGAGCTGATCTAACAAAATAACTTACAATAATTTGATTCAAAAATGAGTAGCCCAAATTTATGTTAGGGAAAAATATTAAATAATATTTTTAAAAGTAGCAAAAATCAAGAGAAACAAAAAACATAAACAATTTTGTTGTAGTTTGTATTTTATTTTTATTTTGCATGAATTTAAATGTATTATCTTCCCATTTCTAAAGATGTTCTGTGACTAAAATATTATTTTAATAAATATATCTGTTTAATAAATCAGTTTTGTTCAAATGCACCGATATATATGACCCATATTCACTGAGAAAGGGAGAAAAATATTTATTTTCAAAATGGGGTGTGCTCATATATGCTGAGCACTGTAAATAATCTTTATATAATGTAAATAATTGTTATAATTGCCATATATGTAAAAAAATATATATAAATAATTGTTATAATGTAAATCCTTTTTTTATGCAAATAATTTCAGTTAGAATTTCACTAAACTTTTTCATAATTTCAATTAATTAGACATGCTATTTTACAAACAAATTTAAAAATAATGTCCAGAAAAATTAAACAATTAAAATTACAATAATGAAATCGTAAATAAAAATGGTAAAAACTGAATTTGGGGAAAAAAAATATTACCAAAATTCATAATGCCCAATGGTTGTCATCAACAGTATCACCATACAGTTGCTTTGGTGTTTTGTAACAAGCAATTAGTATATAATCATGTGACCCATGCAAACCCACCAATAGGCTCTGAGCGCAGAGTTCCTGTCGCTCGGGCAACTTCCTCCAATGTGGGCAAGTCAAACTCTTCTTCCTCCACTGGGGTTTCCTGCTGTTCTGCAGAACTACTGACAGGAGCTGCAACACAAACCCATCTTATCAATAACATAATCACATATTCATAAGCACAAAGTCATGTTTTAGATTAGATTAGATTCAACTTTATTGTCATTACACATGTACAAGTACAAGGCAATGAATTGCAGTTTAGGTCTAACCAGGAGTGCAATAATGCAGGATATAGGTACAAGTTAAATGTGCAATTATAGAAAACTATGGGTGACATTTAAAGATGGATGCACTATGAACATAATATACAAGTCGTATGAACTAGAATCAGATATTTACAAATAGATGAACATACTGTACAGGTTGCTATTAATAATAATAAGGGCCATGCAAATATAAATGAACATATTATACAGGTTGTTATTTGCTATAAACAGGAATTACAAATAGATATGTAGATATCATACATTTACAAATGTATATGTTCAGTGAATATGTACATTAACAAATGGGTATGTACAGTGTAGCGCAATTACTGTGTGCTATATTAAGTGTGCAATATGAAATATGTGACCAGCCTCTCACCTTTTCCTCTGCAGTCTCGTGCCCAATGGCCCGTCCCGCCACACTTATAGCAGGTGTCACCTTGGCGATTGAAGCCGCCGAAACGCCCCCTGCCCCTGCCGAATCCACCCCCAAACCGCTCGCCCTTTAGCTGGAACTTCTGCATGTACATCTGGAATTATGAAACATGGTTAGGCCTGCGATGATAACCGGTTTCAAGGTTTACCGCAGTTTGGAAAAGTGTTTTCCACATTCAGTATGACTACATCTAGTATACGTGCTCACACCAAAAAGTTGTGGTTTCAGTTTGGTATTAATGACTGCATAAAGATGCATCAAATCTGATATCAACATTGGTAAGAAACAGTGCCAGTAGCCTACGGATAGTACCCCAACATATAGCACTGTTCAAGTTTCCCTGCCAATCC
>CAIGQW010054307.1:452777-467252 GCA_903798125.1 Danio choprae
TTTTTTTGTTTCTTAATATAATTATACCATGTTTTTGTCAATTACTATATCAAAAGCATAGTATTATCATGGTATAGGATCATAAAGCAAACAAAATGCCATGGTGTAAGTCAAAAACATTACTAGTACATGCCCAAAAACATGGTATCTTAATTTGTGTGATAAAAATCATGATATTACAATATTAAATATCCAAAGGCATGGTATTATCCTGGATTTAGGACCATAAAGAAAACAAAATACCAGGGGGATGGTTAAAAACTATAATCTATAATCATGGAATGAGTAAAAAATAAAACTGTAAACATGGTAATACAGTGATTAGACAGTGTGGCCTATATACAGTCTATGAGTGTAACTATGAGTGAAAGTGTCTGATAATCTGCTGTGTGTGTGCGTGTGTGTGTGCAGGTGTGTGATTCAAAGACTCCTGCCATATACACAGTATGAGGAGTCCATCACCAGACGAGGAGGAGTGGTTGGAACACTCCGAAACTGCTGTTTTGACTACGGTACGTGTGTTCATTCACCACAGTAAACTGCAGAATGAATCGCTTCATAGAGCATGTGATTGGATTGCTGCAACATGCATTGTTGAAAGGGAAGTTAATATTAAAAGGAAAGTAGATTGATTAAAACGCATTTAATTCTCATTGCTGTTTTTTCCCTTAAAGTCCATCATGAGTGGCTGCTCAGCGACGCTGTTGATATTTTACCGTTTCTTTTATTGCCACTGGCTGGAGCAGAGGAGCTCTCAGAGGAGGAGAATGAAGGTAACGCTTAAAAAAAATCTGATTTAATCATTTTATTTTTGTTTGTAGTGGATAAAAAACCAACGCTTTTAATTTGGCTTCTGCTTCACTCTGGTTTGTCCAGTAGATGCCGCTGTTTGCTCATTTTCTTGGCCTTCAGCTTGAAGCTTTATTGTATTTCCACAACATGTGATGGGAAAATGGACCGAGCAGAGTGGAAATTCTGCCATTACAGCAGGAAGTTGTGAATTTGCGAAGCCAGAGATCTTTGTTAAAAGCGTGCGGTTTCATAAAAGCTGTTTGAGAAGTTTATATATAACATATTTTCCTCTTTGTGCACCAGGCTGCTCTGACCAAAACATTTTAAAAACACATTGTAAAAAGAGAGAGGAACCTTCCTAGTTAATAAGTGACCTTATGAGACCTTTCTGAAGTCCTTGCAAAGCCTGTGTTGCTGTAGCCTCAGACTAATATTATTACAGCATGTTTGGACTAGCGTGTGCAGTATAATTGCCTAACGTTTTTGTTTTTATTGCTTATACTGAGATTTGAACAATCCCTTAAAGGAACAGTCCACCTTTATTTTAAAATTTTATAAGTCTCGTGGTGGCACAGTGGCACAGTAGTCTCCTCACAGCAAGAAGGTCGCTGGTTTGAGTCCTGGCTGTCCCAGTTGGCATTTCTGTATGGAGTTTGCATGTTCTCCCCGTGTTGGCGTGGGTTTCCTCCGGGTGCTTCGGTTTCCCTCACAAGTCCAAACACATGCGATATAGGTGAATTTGGTAAACTATATTGGCCGTAGTGTATGAGTGTGTGTGAATGTGAGAGTGTATGGGTGTTTCCCAGTACTTGGTTGCGGCTGGAAGGGCATCCGCTGTGTTGGAATAGTTGGCAGTTCTTTCCACTGTGGCGACCCCTGATAAATAAAGGACTAAGCTGAAGGAAAATGAATGAATTTATTAGTCTCCTAACATTAAACAGTTGACTTGAACCATTTTTGAAACCATTTAGCCGATTTCTTGTTCTGGCTGTGTCACTTTTAGCTTAGCTTAGCATAATAAATTGATTCGGATATGATCATTAGCATTTCGTTCAAAAATTTCAATAGAGTTTTGATAATTTTCCTATTTTTAGCTTTGAAATGTGGATTTATTTTGTATTCGATGTTTGACGTAATCTCAACTGAAACATGAAGAGAGGGTGGGGCATAATTGTGTAGCTCCTCCCCCCTTTTTAAATACAGCCAATAACGTTTTGTTATTACAGCTCTGCCAGTGAGAGTGGTTGAGCTCAAGCACATCAAATAAAAAGCGTCTTGAAGAGGGCGGGGCATGTCAGATACTAGAGAGCATTTGATTGGTCAGAAGATTTGATGAGAAACCGAAGTATGAGGTGATGTCAAAAAAATCATTGATTCATTTAGGCAGAAGTGACAAACTTCAAGCTTATGATGTTTATATTAGATTTATATCTTGTAAACGCAAATATTGTCACTGTTTTGTAGCACACTAGCTTATAGATATCTTTAACACGAACATCTAACATCTAAAAAACGTTACTTTAATTTCACAGGACCTTTAACTTAATGCTATATAGTATAAGTCATAGGATTATGACAGAAAGTTCTGCAAAGACAAACATTGTTTGGTTGTACCCATGCAATTCACTCTTAACATATTGATTAATGTTACTCTTCTAAATATTATCTGTATTTTACAGGTTTGCCGGTGGACTTACAGTATTTGCCGGAAGATAAACGGAGAGAAGAAGATCCTGACATCCGCAAGATGCTCTTAGAAACTTTGATGCTCGTAAGAATCCCAAATCTTTCATCTATCAGATATATATAAATAGTTTTTGAGTTGCTGATGATGAACACAAGCATTCAAAAGTGTAAAGTCTGTGAGATTTCTTTTGAAGGGTTCACAAACTTGACATCAAAAGCATCGTAGTTTAAGAATAATTCACTATTTTCTGTTTTTGAATCCCTCATCAGAACACCTTTTGAATGAATATAGACTCAGAAGTGAAGCCCACTGCTCTGATTGGCTAACAGTTTTGCATATTAATACTGCTGATAGTAGAAGCAGGCCTCGGTCTTCTGTGGAGGCGGGGCTTATCAACCTTATTACATCATAAAGTAGAACATTCCATAATTTGTAATTCGGTTTTGCCTTATTGATTTTAGAGGAAAGACAAAGTTTTGAGTTCTGAAACGTACAGAATATTATTATAGTGCTACAACAGGGGTGCCCAAACTCGGTCCTGGAGGGCCGGTGTCCTGCATATTTTAGTTCCAACCCCAATTAAACACACCTGAACCAGCTAATCAAGCTCTTTCTAGGTAAACAAAAACTTCCAGGCAGGTGTGTCGAAGGAAGTAGAGCTAAACTATGCAGGACACCGGCCCTCCAGGACAGAGTTTGGGCACCCCTGTACTACAAGCTCTTATATGTCAAAAGATTGTGGGAATTTTGGTTTCTCAGTGTATGACCCCTTTAATGTTTTTGCATAGCTCTTCTGGTCATCCCAAAAATGCAGTAATATTGTGAAATGTAATATTAATAGTTTTCTATTTATACATACTATAAAACTGTATTTGTTTTACTTCAGTGCCATGCGATTCTTTTAAAATCAGTATAATATGATGAAAAAATCCTTATTAATGTTAAAAATAAAAGCTGTGCTGCTTAATAAGTTTGTGAAAACTTTTATTATTTAAATATTAAGCATTTATAAGAAATACAGTCATTTGTAGCATTAAAGGGGACCTATTACGCCTCTTTTTACAAGATGTAAAATAAGTCTCTAGAGTGTGTATGTGAAGTTTCAGCTCAAAATTCTACACAATGTTTTATAAGTCTTTGAAACTGACCCTTTTAGGCTCTGATCCCAATTGTGGCGTTTTGGTGACTGTCGCTTTAAATTCAAATGAGATGGTGCTCTTTTCAAAAGAGGGCGGGGCTACAGATGCCTGTGTGTCAGCATCATGGCAGATTCAAAAACAAGACTAACCTTCTATGCTAATGAGGGAGAGATTGTCACTAGTGGGCGGGGCTTTCCCCCTCTGATGACATGTTCAAAGGGAGAATGTCAATCAAAGTGTTTCTGCAGACTGTGTTTATCAAGTGTGATTATAAAAAAAATCTAATTAATGCATGTTTACTATTAGAAGCTGGCTATATTCACTGACTTCTGCCACACAACTGTGTTTAAACCCCTTATAAAATAGATTTTTGCACAATAGGTCCCCTTTAAAAAGTATTTACTGTCACTTTTGACCAATGGGATGCATCCTTGCTGATTAAAGATGTTGGATATTGGTTTGTCTGGCGTTTCGTCTGGTTTCTCAGTGGTCTGTTTGTACTCAGCTTACAGCTACTAAAGTGGGCCGACAGATTCTGAAGAGCAAGAACGTTTATCCCATCATGAGGGAGTTTCACAAATGGGAGAAGGATCCGCATGTGATCTCAGCCTGTGAGAAACTTGTCCAGGTAAAGCAAGATTTACATTTGTCAACAAAAAAGAAATGTTGGCAGCTTTGAATTGGATCAACCGCTTGCCAAAATATATTCTGGAATTGTTTTATACATGGAGGGATCACGTATGAAGCAAACCCAGAATAGGTTTTGGCAATGAATCGATTCGAGATGATAGATGAGTTAATGTTATGAGGCCATTTTACTTCAAGTTTATGTGTAGTTTTGGGTTATTACACGGCTCTCTGGAATACTTGATTCTGATTGGTCAATCACGTCATTCCAAGGTGTTGTAGTCGGATAACAACTGAATAAACTAATAACTCCAAGCTCATCCATTATGATTGTTTCAATTATTACAGCTCAGATCAATGATTTGTGTCTAATAGTTTAGCTTTGTGGCAAATATCTGTTTAATAAGCAGGATAAAGTACATCCTGCTGCAGATAAACCTGTCAGACTTTATTCTGTGATAACAACCAGCTAGATGTACAGTATCCCTTACATGGCTTATTACTTCCCTAATATACTTAAAAATGAACTAGTGTGACAATTTCTCAAAAAGAAAAACAGGCCAGAATGTTTGTTTTTCAGGTTTTCAGAAACATTAGCATCAGCTACCAAACACCTTCACACTATCGGTAGCTGTTTCTGTTAACCTTCTGTTAATCACAATAATTGAAATAGTGAATTAAAAATATATTTAAAATTTCACAAAAATCCCATATTCTGCAATAAAAAAAGCTTTGAGAAGAAAGTATTTAGCAAAACTGCAATGAAAACAGCTTTACAGGTTGATTAGTGTATGGAAAAGATGTTTATTCTTTAACCCTTTAACTTCCAGTCTAAGAAAATATTTATTTTGACCAATTTCTTTGGTTAAATTGTGTTTCTGACAGCCACTCTAAGCAAATTGTAATTTTTTTCGTTTTAATGTTAACCTAGGGCTGCACGGTGGCGCAGTGAGTAGCACGATCGCCTCACAGCAAGAAGGTCACTGGTTCGAGCCTCGGCTGGGTCAGTTGGCGTTTCTGTGTGGAGTTTGCATGTTCTCCCCGTGTTGGCGTGGGTTTCCTCCGGGTGCTCCGGTTTCCCCCACAAGTCTAAAGACATGCGGTACAGGTGAATTGGGTAGGCTAAATTGTCCATAGTGTATGTGTGTGAATGAGTGTGTGTGGATGTTTCCCAGAGATGGGTTGCAGCTGGAAGGGCATCTGCTGCGTAAAACATATGCTGGATAAGTTGGCGGTTCATTCCGCTGTGGCGACCCCAGATTAATAAAGGGACTAAGCCGAAAGGAAAATGAATGAATGAATGAATGTTAACCTATAGACAAAAGTCAACCAAACAGTTATGATGGCTGTTAAGCCCAGAACACACCAAGTCGATGTCAACGAAACCGACATATTTTCTCGCTTCGCATCAACTGTCTTTTCCAAAATAGACCAAAAAAACAGACAACATTCGACTGAAACGAGAACTAATATTCTATACCTGAGTGAAAGGATGTACCTTTCCACACCTGCAGGTGGCAGTATCTGTATTATCACTCCATACAGTGAAACCGGAACAAGTGCTGCACACATACAATCCATAAACCAAGCAACATTTGCATACCATTATCACAGTCCTCACTCACCACAGAGGGATTCGCTTGTGCAAATACATCGAATGATCAGTATCGTTTGCTAAATATTTAAGAAATGTGATGAAATGACAGTCGACTTCTTTATGTTCCCTCTTTACTTCTGTCGGGTTTTTTTTAGTGTTGTCATTTCAGCTTTTGCGCTCTGGTTCATCTCTGAACAGCCAATCAGAGTGCATACTGTCACCGACGGCTGACGCTAAGTGATGAATCGGACGAAATTTCTCCGACATGAGCCTGACGAGAGGCAATTTGTGGAACACCCCAAACAAACTAGCCTGACAGACACTCACTAGCTATGTTTCCATCCACCTATTTTTATGCGCATTTTGGATTATCGCATTAAAGATGCTTGATGGAAACGCTAAGATGAGCATATAGACCATTTCAACGTGGGGATGTCCTTGGCCCATGAACATTTCCTGCTTGTTATTAAACTATTTCATAACTGTAACAAGAGGCAAATCAATCATAACTCAGTGTTAAAACGGCTATCATAACATTATTTATCAATATGTGGCACTTTTTGGGTCCTCGGAAGCTTTAGCAATTAAAAATGTAAAAGAGGAAATGCTTTGGGACCATTGTTTTTTGTTTACATCCCTCAAAATGGTCTATAGTTGGATAAATTTGATATATGATAAGAAAAAATGTACATAAACTACATATAAATACTTCCATCCAATTACATTATTCCTTCTCTGTTGCATCACTTTAGCAAAACTCATCGTATGCAACATTTTCTGTGGATGTGTTGTGCTTTGGAAGACCCTCAGTATGCAGATCACTTCCAATCTTCCAAAACCAGGATTTATGAGTTTGGTTGACACAAAAAAAAGCCAGGAGACACTAATTTGGTGGAAAAAGCCTGTTCCTTGCAGCGTGGCAGGCGTATATTTGGGTACAGCCCCATGGAAAAGATGTCACAGGGTCTCCTATTAAAGCATGATATTCTCCATAACGTCTGGGAGATCCCTTTTGAACTGCAGGCCAGAAGCAGCGGTTCGGCCGCTTGCCTCAACCCAACCATTTTAATTAGCATCAATAAAAACAGCTAATATGCCGAGCGCGGAACGAGGCTAATATTTATCCAGGATTAATGGCCGCTTTTTCTTAATGGAGCAGTTTTTAAACTAACGCCACACTTCGAGAGCTATCAAGTTACTGGGTTTTTTCCATGTTGTTGGGTTCCCGAAATTGGTACTTGGGGATGACAGTAAAACTGAAGTGCTGTCTGGCATCTCGTTAGCTTTTCTCGAACGTTATTCAGGTCCAGTCGGGTTTCATGTGCAATTGTGCGTGTCTTTCGATTAAGGTTTTGATTGGAGACGAGCCGGAGGTGGGAATGGAGAATCTGATGGAGGTGGAGATTCCTAAAGACGTGGAGGAAAAACTCCAGGAACTGGACGCCAAGGAGCAGGAGCAAATGGAAAAGGACAAACAGGAGCTGGAGAAGAGCCAGAATGAATCTCCGGAGGGCCTGGAGAGATAAATACAAATCAGAACTGATAAAATCCTCAAATAGAGGCTATATCAAACGTTGAATGTACAGCATCTGTATGGGAATGAAAATGAGCATCATAATGAAGATCATAATGAAAGATGTTGTCATGTCTTTGGCTTGATTATAAACGCACAATACAATCCACTTGGAAAAAAAAAGAAAAATACTACGGTGATTTATCATAAATACTATTGTGTTTTTGAACCATACTGTAAATATATTATGATATTTACAACTCTTTGAATGCTACAGCATGTTGTCATAATAACTATCGTGAACTGAAAAACTGAAAATACTGTAGTATACTTTAGTTTATACTATAGTATTAAGTAATTTGTTTATATTACTGTAGTTCTTATAGCGACAACTATAGAATACCCACAACACGTTCATTCAAGTGCTTTACTATAGTATAATTCAAAAACACTACAGTATTTACTGTGAGATACTACAGTATTTTTTCCATGTGTGAGATTTAGGAGAAACAAAGTTGGTTTTTATCTGGTTGTATGTACCAGGTCGTATCACCAAGTGGTCAAACACTTAAATCAACGTGAACTGACAAGAAACCAGCTATTATGTTCCACAACAATGATTCTGTCTCAATTTGATTATGGCTGGATATTGAAGTATAGCTAAAGCTGGATAATGGAGTTTACAATAAAGACCTGCTGCTTCATTATAGTGTGTAAAATGTAAATACAGACATTTATTTTCCACATCATATTCCATTATAAAGAAACTCTCTCTTAAATGATTTTCAAGTGACAATATCATTTACTGTAGCAAAAACTAAAGTATATACTACATTGACTAGTTACAGTTGACTATAGTTAATACCAGTATGCTTTAGCATTCATAAACAGTGTTGTAAATATTATATGATACACTTTACTATAGAACTTTTTACTATAGTATGTTTTGATATGGGTCATATACGCAGATTTCGTGTAAATGTTGTTTTGGTGGTTTTACACTTGACGATGATGAAAACACTACCAAGTTGTATTTTGCTGCCGCCGTGTGGATATAACAATAATACAATCAAAACTCACCCATCATGAGATTTTAAGTTAATTTTAACTCTCTGGCGGCTCCAAGACAACATTCTGCTGCTCGGAAGAGTTTAATACAAATAAATGAATATTTTAGAATAAAAGTCACCGATGTAAATATGTATTTATTAGTGTGGTTCTGATAGTTTAGCACTTATAGCGTTATTGTGCTAAAATGGCGGTTCACGAATTTGGTTTGGGGCTAGCAACGTGTTTACTCCAAGTCTAGTAACAGTATAATGTAATTGATAAAGATGTTGATGTATATGTACAACAATGCCTACAAGCCTACAATAGTCCAAAAAAACAAGAATAACAAAATTTTACGTTTGTTATTTAATGACATTTCAAGAAAAGTTGTTTCTTTGTGCCTCCTTGTGTATATTTTTACATTTTTCTCTGTATTTCTGTGATCATTTTTTGCCGTGTAAATGCACACAGCATAACGTTTGGTTGTATTTTTATTGACATTTATTTCACCCCATTTCATAAATCTATTTTTCACTGGATACAAAAAATAAGTTCCTGTCAGGACAAAAAGTTCCCACTGAAACCCATTTAAACAGCGATATATAATCCCAGGCAGTGCAATCAATCAAAGACACACTCTTTGTTAACAGTGTTCCCCTTAAGTTGGGAAGTCTTAACATTTTATTAAATTCAACAATTTTTTTTAATGTAAAATATTTTGCTTCATATTTTTCAGGTCTGTCCTGTGGTGCAGGTAATCATTTTTCCACAAATTGCCTGATTTGAGCCTTGCAGGCCACAGTAATTAAAATGATCAATTAATATTTTGTATGTGTGTGCATTAATATTGATACCAGACAGTTTCTGTATGTATAAAGACTGAGAAAGTTGCATGTGTGGATTTTCTTTTATGTGACACTGCACCAAAAAATAATAATGGATCAAAAATAAGGTTGTTCCTGACTTAACCAAAGCTTTAATAATCCAAAAATAATAAGCTTAGCTTTTAATATATGAAAAATAAATGGGTAAATCTTTATAATAAACATATTTTGGTGATTATCATCAGGACTGATGCTGCTAAAAACTATGAAATTGTAAAAACTACTTAAATATGGTGTCATCCTTATCTAAGACCCATACCCGTAATTCTTTGAAATTGATTCACAAGGGTTAAGAAGCATTAGATTATGACTGAACGAGTCTCCATCCTTTAGTCTGAGTGTTATTAAGTCATTAATCTGACAGACTGAGGCAGTGTTCATCTTTCTGACAGGCCGGTGAGTGTTAAAGTGCATGTTGGTGGTATACTGAGTTGAGACGTTGGACAGGTGGAAAGAGAATTAACCAGGAAACCCAGAGAAAGCAGATGGACGTGAGCCACTGAAAACAGCTTCCACAGCAGGAAGAATAACAAATTACTGTAAAAATCAGTCAAAATATCACTATGGTGCTTGAGTAAATGTCCATTGGGGTTATCATCACGTCACTGTGGTCCACATTTCGAGACGTCTCTTCCTATACTGCATGGATTGAGTCAAATTGCACATTTTTGAACTATAGAAATGTAAGAGTGACTCAAGGTCAAACCATGTTTTAGACCAGACTGAGCTGCTAAATACATTCATATATTGTCCTTATGGTTCATGAATAGGGTGATTGAAAACTGCATTCAAGGGTTTTTCTTTTAAATGGTTTGCCACTCTAAAACTGAAATGTGGATATGTGGATAATAATATTCATTCATTTTCGGCTTAGTCCCTTTATTAATCTGGGGTCGCCACAGCGGAATGAACCGCCAACTTATCCAGCATATGTTTTACGCAGCGGATGCCCTTCCAGCTGCAACCCATCCACTGGGAAACATCCATACACACTCATTCACACACATACACTATGGACAATTTAGCTTACCCAATTTACCTATAGTCCATGTCTTTGGTCTTGTGGGGGAAACCAGAGCACCCGGAGGAAACCCACCCCTACACGGGGAGAACATGCAAACTCCACACAGAAATGCCAACCGACCCAGCCGAGGCTTGAACCAGCGACCTTCTTGCTCTGAGGCGATCGTGCTACCCACTGCGCCACCGTGAGGCCCCTGGATAATAATAATACTCAACCGATAATAATAAACCCAACCGATAGTGTTTTCAAAAGCACAGATTGACCAGCGCCCACCCACTTTCCTAAACCCAATTGACAGTGTTTTCAAAAGCAATCCAGAAAAAGAAAAGCCCTCGCCTGATTTTTTATCACGTTTTCAGATTTTACCACATTCTCACCCTGTTATTTACTTTACCTTTTTACTTTTTGGCTTTTGTTTTTGTCTTACCTGCTTTCTGGAACCGTTCTGCGCCGGACTTGAACCCCATTGTCGTGGTCAGCTCCTCTATGTGTCTCAAGTTTGCCGATGTACGTGGCGAGCCACTGGACAAACTGGTAACAGCGGGAGAGCTGTCCATATGGAGGTAAGCAGTCAGCTGTTAAGTGCGAAATGGCATCATACTCCCTCATAGCGTTTAAGACGAAATGCAGCCATACGTTCCTCTGGCTACATAATTCGCGATCTCCAGAAATGTATATAGGGCTACGTTTTCAGAATGAGCCCATGTTGTATATTTCTTGCATCAAAAGAGGACAAGTATATTTGACGTTGTCTGGGATTTATGAAAGAAAATGTAAAAAAAAGAAAAAAAAAGTGCACTTCATTAGCTGAGAGCGCACCAAAAGGCCAAACATTAAAGGCACAATATCTAGATTTGTTTTCGTTAAAATGTCCAAAATCCACAATACATTTTGCCGATTTATGTACTTACAATATCCCAAATGTTCTGAAGAATCCAGAGAAATAAGCAGTTTTAATAGTGACACAGAGCGAGTCCTGTGTGTTCAGCCTAACGACACCACACACCCTTGATTTCTGTTTCGGTTTTATGAAAAACAGGGAAACAGCAGCAAGGCTTTCATATGTGCTTTATTAGACTGCACAAAGCAGCATTTTAACGGAAGCTTAAAATGTATTTAGATTAATAACACAGCGCTGAACACAGATGCCTCACATGATCACGAGCGGGAGAACCGGAAGCGGTGGACTGTGGCATAATAAAAGCTCCGCTGCTTTCGTGCCGCATCGCGTTCACCTTTCAACAGCGTTTCTCTCAAAACGCTACAACAGCTTTCAGCCTTGCTCTGCTTCATACTAGCATGATATTAAGTGTTGAATACTTTAGTTCATCCATCAACATGATTTCTGCAGAAGCCCCAAAGGATTTAATGAAGACCACAACTCCCATGATTACACACTCAGTCTCGCCCTCATCAAACTACGCCTTTGTTTGTTGTGAATACACTCCCTCTAGTGGTGAAAATTTCCTACGTGGCTTTATATGTACTTAAAAAGTCAATCCCAAAAGACATTTGAACAGCATCTACACTTATGTTATTCTTTTTCTCCTTATCCCGAGGTCTCCATTATCCTGGACCTGGCCTGTATCCTGTGAGCTCGCCTGAACACCCACCGGTGACCTACTCACACCTGCAGCTTCTCCACGACGGACGTCCATCGTTTTCTAGCCTCGGCGCCTAGACTGCAGCTCTGCACAAGAAGTTTGGCCAGAGGAAAAATGGTCGTGCTCTACTATCGCCACTGGCTTGCTTGGTTTGGGACTGGTGGAGCTGTGCATCGCTGGATTTGCTCTTCAGGGTTTGGACTTTCAGCAGTTAAATTTAAACTACACTGAACTGAAAACTGGACTGACGCTGTTTAAGCTGCTTTGACACAATCTACATTATTTCTATAGGACGTTTACAAAGATGAATTGAATTGAATAGAATCAATGCCCAGTAAAGCAGTGAGTCTCCTTCAGCTGAAAAAAACAACAACATCCACACTGACCGTATACGTGATGACAGCTGATATATTCGTGAATTCTCCCTCACCTTCTCATGAGTTTTAACCGAAAACTGACACATTTCATTTCATAAACCCCTTCACCCATAAATCAGGGTAACACCAGTGTTTGAAGCAGGAAATAAAGCTCCTGTTTCCCTTCAGAATAACAGCTGATGCCAAAATGGCTGCGCTTCAGGGCGACCTCCGGCTCGGGTTCTCCTCCGGTTTTTATTCGGCTCTCCAGTTCAGCTTTACTGCCTAATTGGGTCGCCCGGACTGACCACACGGAGGATGTGTGTGTGTTTAAACAGCTGTAAACCACAATTGAGCATCTCAAGAGCGCAGTGAACACTTCGAGGGAAGAAAGAGGTGTCGTTTGCACACTTGCTCAGGCCCCGATCATCTCATCGACACCGGCCAGTGTGTAAATCACCGAATCTGATCGTGAAATGTTTAGTGCGGCGGGATAAACCACAGTCCTGAACGCTCCGGTCTGCTTTTTGTTTGGCTTTCGTATTTCTGTCAATGATGTTTTTATTGCAACCTTGAACAGCACAGTTAAAAGCCCAATAAGATGTCATTTAATTTTGTTGGCCGTCTTTTAAAGGAACATTTCGGGTTCACTGTCAACACCGCTGTGTGGATTATATGATTCAAAGTTTGCAGTGAGTAAGATTTTTTTAAAAGAAAGTACACGGTTAGAGTTTGCCGCAATTTAACTAAATAACCTTTACAGTAACATACGGCATATTAGGAATTTGCTGTATTCTACTGTAATCAAAGTACTGCCACTGGAGTTGAAGACAAAAATATGAACATCTTGTGTCACATGTATGTAAAATAGATTGATGAATGAAAAATTAATAATAAAAATACTGTTGCATGTCACTTGTTTTGAATGTATTAAATTCAATAGTAAGACGTTGATAAAATACAATTAATGGATAATGTAATAAATAATATGAATAATAGTAAAATACTATGGGTTATTTAGGCTAATAAACAATATGAATATTACTCGGTATAATTACTGCGAAGATGGCGGCGGTAGCGCTGGGACTGTCAACAAGAGGCCAAACATGAGAGAAGTTCCCATGAACGGAATCTGCGGCTTTCGCGCTTCCGCTGTTAAACGGCACCTGATCCTTTAGCGGCACCGAGAGCCGCCGGAGCCCGGATCCCTTTCAGTCTCGAAACAAGGTCTGATGCAGTCAGTCAAACAGGGGAGCGGCCAAGGTTGTCTGAGAGCCCGTCTGAGGAGAAACAAAAGCCGGACACACCGAGTGTGACCTCCGTGAACCTTAAAGGTAGCCTGCTGCACTGTATCAGAGTTATTATAGCTAACCACTATAACCAGAAACCTAAAACTATTATGTTATGCGAAATAATATTCAAGTGATATAAAATGAACACACCGGCTATACGTGCGTTTATTTAAGCTAACGTAGATGCTAAGTAAATGTTTGTCGTTTCATACATCTTTGAGGTACTACAATACGCAACAAAAACAAACAAACTAATGTATAATGTATGAACAAAACTTTAAAATAAGTACAATTATATACAGATTATTAATAACATTAATAACATAATACATAACATAAACTGTTATATTATTCATTCATTTATTTTCGGCTTAGTCCCTTTATTAATCTGGGGTCGCCACAGCGGAATGAACCGCCAATTTATCCAGCATATGTTTTACGCAGCGGATGCCCTTTCAGCTGCAACCCATCACTGGGAAACATCCATACACACTCATACACTATGGACAATTTAGCCACCCAATTCACCTGTACCGCATGTCTTTGGACTGTGGGGGAAACCGGAGCACCCGGAGGAAACCCACGCAAACACGGGGAGAACATGCAAACTCTATACAGAAATGCCGAGGCTCGAACCAGTGACCTTCTTGCTGTGAGGCGATCGTGCTACTCACTGCGCCACCGTGCAGCCACCGCACACTGTTATATTAGCTAATTAATAAATTACATAATATGATGCCACAAAAACGGATTGTTCTGTATTCTACTGACATTAATTTAAGATTATATCTTATAATTGAATCATTGTATCAGTCGATAACATGTTTTTTTTTATGTAAATGTCCTTTTTTTCAGGTGCATTGAGCTTGAGTTTCATCACCGCTCTCTATCATCATTCAGACTGATGCTG
>CAIGQW010054307.1:472560-486870 GCA_903798125.1 Danio choprae
TACCCATAATGCATTGTGTAAAGTGGAAAATGCATTATTTTGATCAACAAGCATGGAAAAAGTAGAAGTAAAAACTAGGACCACTTTCCTGACGTCTGTGTGTGAGTGATGTAGTGCGCAGCGGAGAAACGCATGGATTTGCGGTGGTGCAAACCACTTAGGCAAGCTTTAGGATCACGTTGCTCCGTCCCCCTCGTCTCGCAACAAACACCCCCAGCTTCCTGCAGGGGAATGCACTTTCTGAACACTGTCCAGGTAAGGATTTAGGGGCTCAGATTTATGGGCCAGGCGGGACCCCACAGCTGGGCCGGGGATTAGACCCAGGCCGGAGCAGGAAGGGTTTTGGGGGAATAAATCAGGGGGTCTTGCGCCAACTGAAGACGACTGGAGGAGAACAGAGGGATGGGATAATGCCGATAATCACGGCTGGAAACAATGAAAATGTAATATTTCGAACCTGTTTTTAAAGTGACAAACAAATGGGTCTGCTGTTGGGTCAGCTTGCTTGCAAAAAAGGGAACGTGAAACTCCAGGACGCCATTGGGAGCCTTAGCCAGGGTGTTGCTGTGCTGTTGCCAAGGTGTTTAGAATGGTTCCATGAAGTGCTTTGAAATTAGACTTTTTGTTTGATGTGTGATGTCATTTTACCTGAAACACAGGGCGGGACATACAGTAGCTCCTCCCTTTTATCACAGTGATTGAGAGATCAAGTGCATCAAAATAAAACGGGAATGAGAAGCATCTTGAAGGGGGCGTGGCCAAATATGAATAAATATGAATTTGTAGCTAAATTGTTAACGGTGCCAGACAGCATTTCCCATTGTTTACATCCTCGTTTACGTTCTCGCTAAAACATACCGGTAACGCTAGAAACATGCATGTAGTAGATCAATTTTAACAAATAAAAATACAGGTTGAAGCTCACAATATACAGCTTCGTCAGTTGGAGGAGTTTTAGCCGAATCCAGCACTGAACTGGGAGAGATTCTGGAAGTTCTCCTTTGTCAAATGTTTGAGCTATATATTTATTATAATCTCTGGAACATAATTAAAATTAAACTGTAAGCACTTCTCTATTTGTGTCGTGTCCTTTGGAAGCCCAAAGACAGAAACAGAAGAAGCTCTGTGGAAATAGCAGCGTTTGGATGCCATTTTAGCTTTCTCTGCAATAACATTACAGCGCCTCTGGCCACGCCCCTTCGCTGAGCAGGGTGTGTGCGCGCAGGGAATGCGGTAACCGGAAGCATTTTTTTTGTAGTCTCCAAACTTCGTTCGCTGTAGGCTTTGCTAAGCTAACTCTGTAAATAGCCAATGTCTCCCTTTGCATTGAACTTTGAGCGTCTTACATTCAGAGATGTTGTTTATGTTCACACAGCTACATTACACATCAACCAAAGTTTCAATTATGATATCGCAGTGGAGCACCCCTTTAGGTAAAATATTTTTTTTCTGACGGCACCTTGGCAGTTCTTCAAATTTGTAGATATATTTTATATATTATTATATATTATATATATTTAGATATATAGTTTGATAATTAGATGTTAGAGAAATAAGTAGTTGGTGGGAGGTTTGATAGACACATAGGCAGATGGTTAAATAGCTATGTTGTTGATCATTAACCTGCTGTGTGTGTTTGCAGTGAAGACTCGGTGCTCCTGCTGAACCCTGCTCTGGGCGACCGGCTCCTCTGCACCGCCACAGATCAGCTCATCTCCTCCTATGAGGAGCCAGAGGAACTGAAGGAGCAGCCGGTTCAGTGGCTCGTCTCAGAGGGTGAAGGTCACGAGCAGGGTCACCGCCTCATCCTCAAACACCCTAAGGTATTCACAACACACGCACACACACACACAATCAACGTGATGCTCACACTGTCTACCAATCAGAACCAGTTCTAAACTATTGATAAGAATGATGTCATCACATTAGAAGGACTGTTTCTCGTCAGCATAGCTTCAGTTTTACTTCCACAGCTTTGAGTCTAAAGGTTGTATTGCACACTTTAAAAAATAAATTCGACCTCACGTTATGTCGATTGTATTGATGCGCTGTATCATCAAAAATGTTGTCCGTTCGTTGTAAACAATGAATGTTTATTGCAATATGCAGTACAATTATTGCATATTATATGTTGTATATTTAGTATAGGTTTTGGGCAACACAGTGGCTCAGTGGTTAGCACTGTTGCCTCACAGCAAGAAGGTCGCTGGTTCGAGTCCCGGCTGGGCCAGTTGGCATTTCTGTGTGGAGTTTGCATGTTCTCTCCATGTTGGCGTGGGTTTCCTCCGGGTGCTCCGGTTTCCCCCAGTCCAAACACATGCGCAAGAGGTGAATTAAATAAACTAAAATGGGCGTGGTGTATGTGTGTGAATGAGTGTGTATGGATGTTTCCCAGTGATGGGTTGCAGCTGGAAGGGCATCCTCTATGTAAAACATATGCTGGATAAGTTGGCGGTTCATTCCACTGTGGCGACCCCTGATGAATAAAGGGACTAAGCCGAAGGAAAATGAATGAATGAGTGTAGTTTTTGCCATGAATATAGCCAATGTTGCTGATATGGCATTAAAACATAAATAAAATTGAATCAGGTTTGATTTTTAGGTTTTTTTTTCTTCAGTTTTTCGCATCTGAAAATGCGTTTTGAGGTGTTTTGACAAATCAGGGCCAACGTAAAGGCGAGAGGCAAAATGTGTGTGTGTTTGTGTCTGTCTGTGTGTCCGTATCTTACACAAACTGCCAGTCTCTGTTCAGGATCAATTGGTTCACGGAAGTTGATGGTCTTCTTTTTAATATGTGGTTTAATATGTGTTTGGGCTGACTTTTTTTTTTCAGTCATGTTTTTTTTATTATATGCATCTAATTGTCAGATCATCAGATTCATAAGAATGATGTATCATCGCAGTATAACCATTAGCAGGAATGCTCAGGTCAGTGTTTTCCAGTGAACAATAGAAATGAAAAGTCTTCTGTCCTGTGAGAGCGTCTGTCGGTCCCTCACGTGAGCTCCAGCCAGAGGCTTTTAAGCGTTGGCAGAAGCCTGTGCTTGTCTTTTTCCTCACATGGAAAGAAATTTAAGACGCCTCTAGTGTCCAATTAAAACTACTGGAAAAAGTAAAGCGGCGACACGAGTTGGCAGACTGGCAGAGGCCCGGCCGGCGTTAATAACAGCAGTAAATTCAGTCCCGTTGCGTCTTTGAGGCTGTAATTGGATTAATCGTGTGTGGATTTACCACAGAATGACTTCCACCTCTGACCTCCATCTAGCAGGGTTTCCACTCAGTCCAGCCAATGTCAAATTCCCTCATTTTCACTGACTTAAAAGCTGAATTTCCATGACCCATCCATATTCATTTTCACATAAGAGCAAACCAAAACAACTTATGCTGCTTGATGTTAAAGTTTGCTTTACAATGTTGATTTTGCCAGCTCCCATTGTTATGTTTAAGGTGAATAATTAATCTCAATGAAGGCTTAACTGAAAAAATGTGTTTGTTTCAGTAATCTTCAATCAAAGTCTGATTATATGCTTTAGTGTTTGGAGTGGCGGTGCTTCTGTTGACATCAACATGAGGACATCACACCTCGATATTCCGTTTGGGTTACATCAACATGCTGAAATACAAGTCACAGCAACTTGCATTTCATGAAGACTTTAAAAACTAAATTGTTGAAAATGTGTTCGAGTGATCATATTAGTTGCGTTGATTTGCGTTTGTCGCTTCAGGATCATCAGGGGACTTTTGTCAATCTCCGTTTCTTGGTTTCTGAGGGCTTTAAAATGATAAGAGTTGGGGTCACTCAATTTTATGTGTTTCTAACATTTGACGACTCGTTTCTCAATGTGCATAAGTAGAGGATACTGGCCTAATTCTGCCCTGCATGCATTCATCTGTACCCTTAAGATGTTCCTACAGAACTGCATGTACACTACCTGACAAAAGTCTTGTCGTCGATCCCAGTTGTAAGAGCAACAAATAATCACTTGACTTCTAGTTGATCATTTGGAAGTGGAAGAAGGTGGATTTTTCCCATGAATCATCTGTTGAGCTGCATCCCAATCATCACAAATACTGCAGAAGACCTACTGGAACCCGTATGGACCAAAGATTCTCACAGAAATCAGTCAAGTTTGGTGAAGGAAAAGTCATGGTTTGGGGTTACATTCAGTATGGGGGCGTGCGAGATATCTGCAGAGTGGATGGCAACATCAACAGCCTGAGGTATCAAGACATTTGTGCTGCCCATTACATTACAAACCACAGGAGAGGGCAAACTCTTCAGCAGGATAGCAGCGCTCCTTCTCATACTTCAGCCTCCACATCAAAGTTCCTGAAAGCAAAGAAGGTCAAGGTGCTCCAGGATTGGCCAGCCCAGTCACCAGACATGAACATTATTGAGCATGTCTGGGGTAAGATGAGGGAGGAGGCATTGAAGATAAATTCAAAGAATCTTGATGAACTCTGGGAGTCCTGCAACGCTTCCTTTGCCATTCCAGATGACTTTATTAATAAGTGATCTGAGTCATTGCAGAGATGTATGGATGCAGTCCTCCAAGCTCATGGGAGTCAGACACAATATTCATTCTGTTTTCGCTGCATCATGACTTTATATTCTAGACTGTACATTATTTCTGTTAAGTGACAAAACTTTTGTCTAAGCAAAGTCAGAGCTTACTGTCCTAATTAAATAATTAAAAATCAAAGCATGATCATATTTTATTGTGGTATAATAAGCGTAATCTAGAGGCCTTTGCCTTTCATATAAGCCACTTCTGATACCAAATGATCAACTAGAAGTCGAGTTATTATTTGTTGTTCCTAAAACTTATATAGGCGACAAGACTTTTGTCAGGTAGTGTAGGGTTTCAATTAGATATTGGAAATTTTGAGCCAGATTGGAATTGGAATTTCTATTCGTGTTGATTTCTATTCGTCTTGTGTGTGCAGGCGGTGAGGCAGGTGACGTGGCATGCTAAAGGAGATTACCTGGCGTGCGTGCTGCCTGACAGCAGCAGCAGTGTTCAGGTGCTCATCCACCAGGTGAGCAAGCGCAGGACGCAGAACCCCTTCCGCAAGAGCAAGGGTCTGGTACAGTGCGTCTCCTTCCACCCCGTCAGGCCCTATTTCTTTGTGGCCACGCAGCGATACGTGCGTGTCTACAACCTCATCAAGCAGGAGCTCACCAAGAAGTTGATGGCCAACTGCAAGTGGATCTCCAGTATGGCCATCCATCCAGGAGGTGTGGCATTAAAGGAAACACCACATAAAAATTTATTTCAGCTAGAATAAAAACAGTTTCTAGTTTTAGGTCAATATTATCAGCCCCCTTAAGCAATGTTTTTTTTCCACTGTCTATAGAGCAAACCACTGTTAGACAATACATATTAGACAATGGCTTGCCTAATTACCCCAGTTAAGCCTTTAAAGGTGACTTCAAGCTGAATACTAGTATCCTGATAAATATCTAGACTAATATTATGTGCTGTCATCATGGCAAAGATAAAATAAATCAGTTATTAGAAATGAGTTATTAAAACTATTAGGTTTAGAAATGTGTTGAAGAAAAATCTTCCTTCCATTAAACAGAAATTGGGGGAAAAATATACAGGGAGGCTAATAATTCTGACTTTAACTGTGTGTGCGTGTGCGCGTGCGTGTGCCTATGTGCGTTTGCGTACAGGCTCATATTAAAACTCCCCTAGAGTTACATAAAATACATTTATAATGTTTAAAATAGAGCTTGCAAGCTATTATTTAGCACTTGCTTTTATTTAATCACAGAATCATAAATGTAAAATGTTTCCATGATATCTTATTTAGCAAAAGAGATGTGTACTAGTTTAGTTTTCTGAAGTATATTAAAGCGCATCGTTCTGAGAGAGCACTTTGTCATACACTGTTTGGGCTGACAGTTTGTTACATGTGAGTTTTTATGTGCATCTAATAATGAAATAAAATACATGTATACTGTTTTTAAAAACAATATTGCAAATAAAAACTATAATTTTGGACTTTTTTTAAATCAAAGAATCAATGAAGTAAAGCGTATCAGTTTCCATGATATCTATTTTTTTTTATAGATTTATAAAGTATTAAATGATGGTTATAGTGAATCATATTGAGAGCGCACTTTCTGACCTCTTTCTGGATATATTATTTTGCATGTCAATTTTTATGTGCATCAAATAATCAATAATAATGATTAAAAAAAAGCTAGCAAATAAAAGCCATTATTTTATATTTTGTCAAAGAATCCTTAAAGTAAAACCTATCAGTAAACCATTATGTGCCAATCATAAGTGATCATAATTCTCCATAAGTGAGGCCTAATTCTCCAGCTTCTTACATTATCTAAAAAAAATGAGTGTGTTTCTCAGAAATGTCTTTAAAGCGGGGATAGTTCATCCAAAAATGACATTTTACTCACTGTTATTACAAAAACACAAAAGAAGATATTTTGAAGAATGCTGAAAACCAATAACCATTGACTTCCATAGTAGGAAAAACACATACTATGGAGGTCAGTTTTCAGCATTCTTCAAAATATCTTCCTTCATGTTTAACAGAAAATCAAAGGTTATGAACAAGTAAAGGGGCAAGTAAATAATGACCCATTTAAAAAATTAGTGTGAACTATCCCTTAAATGTGGCATCACTCTTTGGAAGTCAAACATGACTTTTGTTTGTTTCCCACAGGTGACAATGTGATATGCGGAAGCTACGACTGTCGTCTGGCCTGGTTCGATCTGGATCTGTCCACCAAACCGTATAAAGTGCTGCGGTGAGTCAGGTTTTGCACATGCGCTCAGTCTGAGGGAACTGTAGCTCATGTTGACGTCTCTGTGTTGTGTCTCTGTGTGCTTCAGACATCATAAGAAGGCCCTGAGGAGCGTGTCCTTCCACAGCCACTACCCGCTGCTGGCCTCCGGCTCTGACGACGGCAGTGTGATCGTCTGCCACGGCATGGTCTACAAGTGAGTCTGACCTCCCTCCTTCCCCTCCGCCTGCTGCTTTCGCTTGTCTGGCCTCTTTCAGGGCTTTGTTCTTCATGCATCTCCTAAAGTCTGCATGAACTGAAAGCCGCGAGCTGCGACCATTTCTTTCCCTCATATTATGACGAGGTTCCTAGAGAAACAGAATATTAAATGAGAAAACAGTGGACATGGCTTGTTTTTTCTACTGCGAGCTGCCATTTTGAATGACTTATGTACACTTTTTGTTAATCAGACTGTGTACGTACAGTAGTGTGTTCAGTCGGATGAACACACCCCGTCTCTCTTTACTGTGTGTGTGTGCGTGCCTGTCAGGCTGGTGTCCAGTGTTTCTGCTAATGATGTGTGTCTGGTGAAGGGCAGGCGTGATGGGGATGAAAAGCCTTCATCATCTCTTCATACTCAATCTCAGGATGTCTGTTATTTTTCCTCTTTTCTTTTCCAGTCTGGACTGTTGAAACGCGCACACACACACACACACACACACACACACACACACACACACACACACAGCACATTTCCACTCTTCATGACCTTCAATGCTCTCCGACTGTCAGATGAATCCACTTAAATGATCATTTCTGATGGCTGACTCGGCTGAAAGAGACTAGTTTAATGCGGTGGACTGGATTAGTGTGCTCTATTAGTAGTTTATCCACACGTTATATTTTCATATTACGAGTTGGGTGTTGAATTTGGAGATGTCATCAAAGTCTGGATCATCACAGTTTTATTCACTTAGTTTGGCAAAAAGCAGCAACAGTCTTTTGTTCTGCAACAATTTGTGGATTTTGTTCAAATGTTATTTTGAGAGGGAAATGAATGAGATATTTTTGAGAAATACTGAATGAGTTGATCGCTCTGTCCTAAATGTCTTTAGTATATTATATTCGAGTACTGAAAGGGCACGTATGATGAAAATCATCCTTTGGGAGCTGTTTGGACAGAACTGCGTGTAGGTGTATAGTGTGTTCAGTCATACTGGAGTGTTAGAAACACAACACGTCTCTCTTTTTTTTTATTTCGTGACATTAAAATAGGAACTAAATCCTTGTCATTTTGAGGCCGACCGCAACGTGACTTAAAAGTGCAGTTTCCCCACCCACTGAATTGATTGACAGCCGCGTATTAACATGTATCCATAGTAACGCGTATAATCATATCCACAAGACAGGACGTGTGCAAATCAACTGGGATTAAAAGATCTGTTCAGCTCCGTACAATAATGTCAGTACAATTATAAAAGGAGATGCTTTAAAAGGGGTGAAATAGGTGCCTTTTAACATTTAATTAATTAACATTTCATGTACAATTATGTACTCAATGTTTTAAAGTTTCGGCATAAAAGACTTTGTTTTTAGTATTAATGTAATAAATGTAATCGTTTGTTTAAAAAAAACAATCAAATCTGTGCATAAAATATATTTGAAGTGTTTTTAATATTAAAATATACATTTGTATAGTGCATTTGAATTATATCTGCATTAAATCTGTTCATTTATTAAAAATGTCAACTAATTTCATGGACGTTTATGGAATATATTTTAATTCAAATAAATTATTTTATTTTTTTTTTCGGCTTAGTCCCTTTATTCAACAGGGATCGACACAGCAGAATGAACCGCCAACTATTCCAGCATATGTTTTACTAAGCGGATGCGCTTCCAGCTGCAACCCAGTACTGGGAAACACCCACACACACACATACACTACAGCCAATTTAGTTAATCCAATTCACCTATACTGCATGTGTTTGGACTGTAGGGGAAACCGGAGCACCCGGAGGAAACCCACGCCAACATGGGGAGAACATGCAAACTCCACACAGAAATGCCAAATGGCCCGAACCAGCGACCTTCTTGCTGTGAGGCGACAGTGCTAACCACTGAGCCACCATGAGGCCCTTCAAATTAAATGTCTACATTTAAAATTTTAAAAACTTTTAATAGTAAATTTCTATATATTTAACAATTATTAAAAAAATAAATATTATTACTTAAATGAAAGTGTAAAAAATCTTCATATTTTATTTAAAAATAAACCTAAGCCCATGAAAAAGATGAAATGAAATACATTTGATAATATAATAATTATTTGCTTTAAATCAAGCAGTAAAATCTTTAATTTAAGACATTTACAAAGATTTCAAATTAAAACATTGTCATTTAATTTCCCCCCAAATATTTCTGCTCATTATTAAATCATTTACTAGAAATGATTCAATGTCAAAAAACATTCACAACATAATAAAAACAACATCTATACCTAAAGGGAAACGTTAGGCCATAAATCAGTCCATTGTAAAATCTTTCAAATATGGTTTTAATACAACCTTCATATACCAAAAAAAGCAGCATCTGTTTGCTTCAATAAAAATCAACTGCTGATTCATGAAAGCGGCCAGAGCTGAAGAAACCTCCATTGACAGAACACAATTCAACATCCATTATTACAGCCAAAATCATTATTGAGAGCCAGTTGTGAGTTCTGCTAACCCTACCTGTGTGTGTGTGTGTGTGTGTGTGTGTGTGTGTGTGTGTGTGTGTGTGTGTGTGTGTGTGTGTTTACCCATCAGTGACCTGCTCCAGAATCCTCTGATTGTCCCGGTCAAGGTTTTGAAGGGTCACAGCATCACTCATGACCTCGGGGTCCTGGACGTGACCTTTCACCCGACTCAACCCTGGGTGTTTTCCTCCGGAGCCGACGCAACCATCCGACTCTACACCTAAAGAACGACACAAAAAACCAACCATGCATAAATCCCACACTGCTCTCCCAGGACATCCGCACGTACGCTGCTGGCAGGAATCAGGAGCCAGATCCCAGATTGAACATGTCATTATAAAATGTGTTTGCCTTTCTTTTTTTTTTAAACGCTAGAAGAAAAATACATCCAGCCGCTGGTGGAGTCCCGCCGGGATTGACTGACGCTGTGAAACCAAAGGCAGCGTTTCCGTATCTGCACATTTCAGCCCGACCGCTAATCCTTTGGACAAGGAAGCCGAATTTGAAATGAAACAAATGTCTGATGTTTGCTGATGCCAAAGGAAACAAAGGTGAAAACAAGACGTCTGTCCTTCACTTTCGACAGCCACCCACCGCCCCTTCAGTCTGTTCGTTATGATTATTATTGTTACCTTGTAAACTCTTTAGCAGTTGTGTTTCAGAGCCGGGGGTCTTTTTAATTAAACGTGGTGTTTCTCGAAGAGTGTCTGGAGTTTTGTTTTCCTTATGAATTATGTTTAGTGTTGGGTTTTCTAACTATTGAAGTAAGTAGTTACAGGTTTTGAGCATTCTTCAAAGTATCTTCTTTAGTGTTCAACAGAAGAAGAAACTCATAATGGTTTGGAACCACTTGAGGGAGTAAATAGTGAGTAAATGTTCATTTTTGGGGTGTAAACTGTTAAATGATGCATTCAAATTTGCAAGTCGAATCCACAATAATGTCCAAAAAATCGTAAATAGAAGCGTGAAACTCTGTATAGACATTTTGAAGTGCAAAGGTGAGTTCAGAATGTCATGTAACTTTAGCAGTTGTGTTTCAGAGCCGGGGGTCTTTTTAGTTACACGTGGTGTTTCTCGAAGAGTGTCTGGAGTTTTGTTTTCTTTCTGAATTATTTTTAGCATTGGGTTTTCATACTATGGAAATGAATGGTTACAGGTTTTGAGCATTCTTCAAAGTATCTTCTTTAGTGTTCAACAGAAGAAAGAAGCTCATAATGGTTTGGAACCACTTGAGGCAGTAAATAGTGAGTAACTGTTCATTTAGGGTGAACGATCCCTTTAATGGCTACACTGGATGACGTCGCTGTTAAATGATGCATACAAACTTGCAAGTTGAATCCATATTAATGCCACAAGCGTGAAACTCGTTTTTCTTTAGGAAGTCTTTATGCCAACAGTCCATTTTGACAGCAGTCTTGTATGGTGTAGACATTTTTTAAGCGTAACGGTGTGGTTCAAAATGTACTATTAACTTTGCAGTTGTGTTTCAGAGCCGGGTTTCTTGAAGAGTGTTTGGAGTTTGGTTTTCCTGCTGGATTATATAGGGTTGACCTCCACAGTATTGGTTCATGGTTCTCACTGGTGCTGAAATCCCTGAAATTGTTAGATTTTTTTTTTTTACTGATTTCAATAGATTTTCTTTAATTGTCTAGTTTGCCTGGGGTTTTGTTCACGAGTGAGGGAAGGATGGAACATGAGATTGACAGGCGGATCGGTGCAGCGGCAGCAGTAAAGAAGGAGCTGAGCCGAAAGGCAAAGCTCTCGATTTATCGGTCAATCTACAATCCTACTCTCACCTATGGTCATGAGCTTTGGGTCATGACCGAAAGGACAAGATCTCGGATACAGGCGGCCGAAATGAGTTTCCTTCGCAGGGTGGCAGGGCGCACCCTTATAGAACTCTGTCACCCGGGAGGTGCTCGGAGTAGAGCCGCTGCTCCTCCACATCGAGAGAAGCCAGCTGAGGTGGCTTGGGCATCTGTTTCGGATGCCTCCTGGACGCCTACCTAGGGAGGTGTTCCAGGCATGTCCCAACGGGAGGAGGCCTCGGGGAAGACCCAGGACACGCTGGAGGAACTATGTCTCTCGGCTGGCCTGGGAACGCCTCGGGATCCCCCCGGAGGAGCTGGAGGAAGTGTCTGGGGAGAGGGAAGTCTGGGGTTCTCTCCTAAGGCTGCTGCCCCCGCGACTCGGCCCCGGAAAAGCGGTTGAAAATGAATGAATGAATGTCTAGTTTTCAAGGTTTGATGAGTGCTCCGATTTTGGATAAAGTGCTTTAAAATGTAACTGTTGCTTTTGTAATGATTGATCTGACTACATAATAATAAACTAAATGAAATAAAACAAATACTTTAGTTTTTGCATAAATTGAAAACGCAGGTAGCGTGATCTTTATCATCTGCGCCACTTCAAATTAATATAAATATGAATTTAAGACGATGACATTTAAAAAGATGACATTTAAGATTTAAATAAATAACATGTTACAAATAACAGTAACTCAACATTAGGCTACAATAACGATTAGCCTGTGATATAATGTGAGGAAGTGTGATGTGTATGTCATTTGCGACACTCTCGGTTTGAAACAGCGCCTGGAAAGTGCTTGAAAAGTGGCTAAATTTGACTTTGGAGTAAGTATAATAACCCTGTTGGTTTTTCCCTACTAATGGAAGGCAGGTTTTGAGCATTCCTCAAAGTATCTTCTTCAGTGTTCAACAGAAGAAAGAAACTCATAATGGGTTTGGAACCACTTGAGGCAGTGGTGAGGTGAGTAAATGTTCATTTTTGGGTGAACTGCCCCTTTAATGGCTACACTGGATGACGTCACTGTTAAACGATGCTTTCAGATTTGCAACTTGAATCCATATTAATGTCAACAGAAAATCGTGAATACAAGCGTGAAATATTTGTTAGTTAGTAAGACAGACATTATTGTAGGCATTTTGTCTTCCACCCGGTCTACCTATAACAAAAAAAGACAAAATATACAGACATCAGTGACATTTAAAAGTACCATCAAGGTAGTTTACCATTTCAAATGCTAATGGATACTGGTATAAATGACTTCTTGTAGTGGTTACTTTTCCATAAAGGAACTCTGTATTACTTCCCCAATGGCAGTATGCTTCATACGTTGGAAATAAAGCATTATTTGGATCATTTGCTATTTCTTGTGCAATCCTAAAAACCAACAACTCCATAGACTGAAGTGATGTGCAATCCTCTCAATCACTCTCAGGCAACTCTGACAAGCGGTTTAAGCAGTGTTTATGCTAACAGTAAGTTTTGACAGCAGTCAGATCTTATTTAATGGCAAAACTGAGTTCAAAATGTAATATTAACTTCACCAGTTGTGTTTCAGAGCCGGGTTTCCTTTTAATTAAACGTGGTGTTTCTTGAAGAGTGTTTGGAGTTTTGTTTTCCTGCAGGATTGTATGGTGTGGGAATAGGTTTGGTTTCCCTCCGCCGAGAGGTCCAGACGCTGCTGATCACACGGCTGTGTGTGTGTGTGTGTGTGTGTGTGTGTGGATCATGTTTCCTCCACCTGCGGGTCCTTCAGACG
Organism: Danio choprae; assembly: GCA_903798125.1. Taxonomy (NCBI): domain Eukaryota; kingdom Metazoa; phylum Chordata; class Actinopteri; order Cypriniformes; family Danionidae; genus Danio; species Danio choprae. The sequence goes on from CAIGQW010054307.1 coordinate 485,623, forward strand.
CTCGGCTGGGTTTCTTCGTCTGCTGAAACGGCGTGTTAGTAATCTTGACTGCTGTAAGTTAGATAATAGCATCTCCGATTACTACACGCCATTGCTCAGCGAGTGTAGATGTGGTTCTTGGTTAAACATTTTATGAAGAATTTACGTTTATTTATTGCTTATTAATCACAGTAATGGCGGGGATCACCATATCCATGTTGTTTTAACTGAAAGTTGAGTTTTGAATGGTTCGTATTTAATCATTGTGTGGTTTTTAGATCCTTCAAGATTGAAATGGTTCACAGATGAAAGCAGATTCAATCCTATTTCATTATTTTTTCTTCGTATTTGATATTTGAATCAGATTTCCGTGTCTAAAATTAATATTTACACTGGATGTGACCCTGATAAATGGACAAGTTGAACGCAAAAGTATAATTACAAGTAAAAAAACTTGAGTAATTATCTGATAGACATTTTTTAAATAATAATAAACGTTACTCTGATATTTGCATACATTGACATCCTTAATGAATAAACATGAGGTCTGATGTTTAGGTATATAATGGCATCGCATATGCAAATGTACTCTCAGACACAGCAATTGTATTGGCTGTTGTGTTTGTTTATAGTGAAGCGCATCGGCTGAAGACTTTTAGCAAGGGCTGCACAATATATCGCAAAATGATTGTTATCGCGATAATAGTATAGTGCTTGACGTTGCAAAACGATATTTTCTTATTATATTAATCTACTTTTTACAGCAGGGAAATTAAGTATTGAACCAGTCGTGTTTTTTCCTGGGAATAATATTTCTAAAGGAGCTGTTAACATGGGATTAAACCAGATTTTGGTAAAAACCCAAACACCACAAGGAGAACGTCCTGAACTGCTGAAATGTATTTAATACTTTATATAAAAGGCTGTTTTGGTGATGACAGCTTAAAGACGCCTCTCATATGGAGAATGAAGTCACATGCATTGCTCAGGTGTGAGTTTATCACAGACTTCAACAGAGTGTCAAATCTTGATGCTTCTGTGGGTCTCGTCTATCAAATCTGGTCTTTATTTTGTATTTTCTATTGGATTCAGGTCAGGTGATTGGCCGGGCCATTCTACAGCTTGATTTTCTTTCTTTAAAAGCATTTGAGAGTCTCCTTGGCTGTGTTTTGGATCATTGTCTTGCTGAAATGTCCACCCTGGTTTCATCTTCATCCTCCTGCTGATGAAGATGTTGGACTGAAGCAGCTGATATTCAATTACTCTGAG
>CAIGQW010054307.1:554936-572806 GCA_903798125.1 Danio choprae
CCTCCCAAAACATGGTCATTCTTCAAAATAGGGCTTGGCGATATGACGATAATCTCATATCGCGATACAAGTCATCTCATATTCTAGCAACGATATATATCATGATATACCACCATTTCTGTAAATTAAATTAAACTAATAGTTTATAAATAAAGAGCACATGTAAAGGACTATTTGTTTTTTTTACATAGCATATTTACGTATATATTCAGAAATGTACTCATTCATGTGTGGCCAAATTTAGCATTTTATTTAGAACTTCGGGGCAAATGTTTGATTCAAAATCTACAAATATAAAATAAATATGAATAAAATATTAAACACTTTAAAAAAAAAACTAATGATTACAAGTCTAACGTAAAATAAAAAATAAATAAAATAAATTAATGAATAAATAAAATTATAAAATATTAAAATTAAAATATTAAACACTTAAAAAAAACCTAATGATTAGAGGTCTAAAGTAAAATAAAAAAAGAAATAAAATAAATTAATGAATAAATATAATAATAAAATATTTAAATAAATAAAATATTAAACACTTAAAAAAACTAATGATTACAGGTCTAATGTAAAATTTAAAAAATAAAATAAATTTCATAAATAAATAAAATTAAACACTAAAAAAACGAATGATTACAGGTCTAATGTAAAATAAAAAATAAATTTAATAAATGAATAAATAAAATATAATATTAAACACTTAAAAAAACAAATTATTACAGGTCTAACGTAAAATAAAAAATAAATAATTAATAAATGAATAAACAAAATAATAAAATATTTAAATAAATAAAATATTAAACGCTTAAAAAAAAAATTACAGGTCTGATGTAAAATAAAAAAATTAATTTAATAAATGAATAAATAAATAAAATATTAAACACTTTAAAAAACGAATGATTACAGGTCTAACGTAAAATAAAAAATAAATAAAAGAAATTAATTAATAAATAAAATAATAAAATATTTAAATAAATAAAATATTAAACACTTAAAAAAACTAATGATTACAGGTCTAACGTAAAATAAAAAATAAATAAAAGAAATTAATGAATAAATAAAATAATAAAATATTTAAATAAATAAAATATTAAACACTTAAAAAAACTGATTAGAGGTCCAATGTAATAAAATAAAATAAATAAATAAAATATTCTAAACGATAGAACATAATACAAAGCGTTAGACTATTTATTTTGTCCATACAAGAAATATATCATATTGCACAGCCCTACTTCAAATACTTTAAATGTTGAACTATGATTAATAAATACTGTACAAGTATTGTTCATAATAAGTTCATGATAGTAAATGCATGAAGGCTCATTTTAAAATGTGACCGACTTATGTAACAAAAATAATTGCAATTAATCTCGCGATTGTTTTTGCAGTTAATGCTTAAAACACTCAACTCCAGCACACAAAAGCGCTGCTCATGGGTGATATTTCATAACGAGCTTCAATGATATTCCAATTCGAGCATTGCAAAAACAGCTAATTATTTGACTTGACTTATACGCCCCATCTGGATTTCATTTATAAATAAATCTCCTGTTAAGGATTGGCGCGAGGGCCGCAAAAAACTCTGGTGTGCCATTAATTGGAGAAGAGAAACAGGGTTGTTTCTTCGACTACGCCATCGATTGTCTTTTGGTTTGAAAGTGAATGGGACTGGTTTTGGTGTCGTGAGTCTTACTAATGGGATTTGGAGAAACGCAAAAAAAGCCAGGCTCTGGGCGGCATCCCACTGAGTCTTAGCCCTGTGTTCACCCCGCTCTGTCATTCTGTCATCCCCTCATATCTCACACTGAACAGCTCCATATCGACACACATGAACCCGCTTACCTGTGTGTGTGTGTGTGTGTGTGTGTGTGTCTGATGCAGAGACACTCACACTCAAGAATAGCACTGGCAGAAAAATCATCATTACAATACACTGATTCTGCAAATACAGAAAGGGAAAACTAGCCAGTCTAATTATCCCAGCGACAAGAGAGTCAAGAGTCAAGGCAAGCTGAGGACAGAGAGAAGAATAAAACAAACTCTCTGGAAAAGATAATAAACCTGAACTGCTGAACTAAACTACTGAATATATGAAATCTATTAAGGCGTTATGAAGGGAATCAAATGATAAAATAATCAAATAGCGTGACAAATAATAAAATACTCAAATATTAGCCAATACACAATAAATTGTATATTAATACAAAAAATATAAATGTATTTAAATCTTTAAAAATAATAATTAAATAAATAAATCTATAAATATTAAATAAAAATAAATAAAAATCCTGTCATTACATTTTTTTATTATATAATAATAATAATAATAATAATAATAATAATAATAATAATAATAATAATAATAATAACAATAACAACAACAACAACAACAACATTTAAAAATACATTTATTTGTTAACTTATTTATTACACCCAATTTTGAAAATGAATATTTGTTTTCATTTCTCAGTGAATACAAATGATGTATTTTGGTGCATTTATTATTTATTAAACAGTTACATTCATTAAAATAAGAGTTTGTTCACTAACATCTTTAGGAATAGAAAAATACATTTAAATTTAAACTAAATATTATAACTAAAAAAATAAACTACAAAAAAAAAAAAAAAAAAAAAAATCAACTAATTTTATATTTTTATTGTTTCGATTGATTTTTCCTCTTTACTAAAACAACATATTTAATATTTGTCCCTTATAAAATAAGCGATAGCACATTTAAATATTAAAAATATTGAGCAAAAACCTCTTCTATAAAATTGTATTAATCTATTAGTCTAAATCATAATATATAGGCGACAAGGCATGCACACCGACTATACAAATACACCATTTATGCTTGATATTTAATAAATATGTATCATCACTGTCTCTGTGGCACGGTGGCTCAGTGGTTAGCACTGTGGCCTCACAGCAAGCAGGTCGCTGGGTTCGAGTCCAGGCTGGGGCAGCTGTCATTTCTGTGTGAAGTTTGCATGTTCTCCCTGTGTTGGCGTGGGTTTCCTCCGGGTGCTCCGGTTTCCCCCCCAGTCCAAACACATGTGCTATTGACCTTATTCTTCAATATAGTAGTGCGCTCATTTCTGCGATTGTTTTAGAACTTCTGATTCAGTCGCCTATGAGAGAAATGACTAGGAATAATAAACAGCAGAAAACGGTCAAACTACTCGCTCTACAAACAAGTGTGTTCATGACTATACAGACAAAGAATAATAATACAATAAGAAAATATCCGTTTCAAGCAGCATCAAGCAGCATAACGAGCTGTTTCTAATGGCTAAAAATGAATGCAAGTGAACGAGACCGGAAGTCTGGAGCCAAAAATATTCAAATGGCTGCGCTCGCTCGTGCACAAAGAAAAAGGTGAATAGCTGAATTGGATTAACTAAATTGGACGTAGTGTATGATTGTGTGTGTGAATGAGTGTGTGTGTATGGGTGTTTACCAGTATTAGATTGCGGCTGGAAGAGCATCCGCTGTGTAAAACATATGCTGGAATAGTTGGCGGTTCATTCCACTGTGGCGACCCCTGATATGGCGAACTAAGCCGAAGGAAATTAATGAAATATTCTCTCTCTCTCTCCATCTTTCTCTCGTGAATTTTGGATAAATTATAATTGTACAATAAAAAAAAAATCTAATCTAAAAGCACAAAACTGGAAAGAACCAAACCCTTCTTTTACACCATTTACACAAGAGAGAGAGAGAGAAATCTGCAAAGTAAAAGTGTTTATCAATTGGCGAGACAGTCTGTGTATTTTGGCATGAACACAAGGGGAAATATGAACTCTGTTCTTGAACGGACACCATTATCAGCCAATGCAAATAATCAGATCATAAACTGATCAGTTATCAGCCGATTAATCTGCCTCAATTCAAGCACAGCTGGAACCGCAACCGCTTTCAATGAAGCAACATTTCCTATAACCATAACAAATTCATCTTTTCACAATACACTGTTGCTTGTTGTAATTTGTCATTTAAATCAATCATACCATAATTTGCCAATATGATAAATTTACAGGGGACCTATGCCTACGCCCCTTTTTACAGGATGTAAAATAAGTCTCTGATGTCTCTGGAGTGTGTATGCGAATAACAGCTCTAAATACCCCACAAATAATCTTTTATGAGCCTTTTAAGCTTGATCCTAAATGCGCAGTTTTGGTGACTGTCGCTTTAAATTCAAATGAGATTGTGCTTATTTCAAAAGAGGGCGGAGCTACAAACGCCTACGTGTCCGCATGGTGGCAGATTCAAAAACAAGCTATGCTAATGAGCGAGAGATCTTATGAACACCCCCTTCACGTAAAGTGTTACCAACTGGGGTAAATGTCAAAATAAATAAGCTAAATGAATGATTTGTTTGTCTACTCTATGCTGAATTCATTTAATAACATCAACTGAGTAGACTGTGAACTAAATTAAGCTGAATAATGACGCACACCTCTCCTGTACAGCTGCCTTAGTGTCGATCCATTGCGAGATTCATGTATTTACCAGACACTTATCCAAATGTCGAGTTACAAATACGATTTCACTAGATGAGTTGAATATAAACTATTTGGAAAGAATTGATCATTTTAGATTGATTGGGATAAAATACAACAAACAATCTACAAGCAGAGATCAATTCAATAAAGAAAAATATACAAATTAAATAAACCGCATTTTATGGTCGAGGAGTCCAACTGCATTCAAGTATACAGTAATTGAATAATCAAACATCAAATAAGTGCAAAGTAGGACATCGAGGACAACACACACTTAAAGAGCCCCTATTTTTCATTATAAAAGGTCATATTTTGGCCAACACAACTTGAATTGAATCTTTAACGATGCTTTCACCAAATGTCAAGCTACAAATTGGAAGCACCAGCAAAACCGAAAGCTGAAAGCGCATCGTCTCCCCCTCATTACGGTCCTAAACAGTCTGAAAGCAGAGCGATGACCAGAGCAGACGCAGATCTTTCCATGAGCGGCTGGACGTGGGGGTAATAATCCCGCGAGGCCGTCTGGAGGATGGCTAACAGATGACAGCTGCGCAGCCCGTCGTCCGGGCCCCATCCTCGTCTGTTCAGCATCAGAAAAACAAGAAAAAAAGAGGACGGTGCCATGCTGTCGAACGGAAGCTTCACCTGATGCAGACCCCATTTTCATTCCCCAGAACCAAAGGCCATAAAAATAAATCCAGTCATTAAAATAGTGGAAAAAAAAAACTAAACAAACAGAGGTCGCCGAAAGGTCAAGCGCTCATTACTTATGGCCAAAAAACACCATGGCGCTCTGATAAATAAATAATCTGCAGATCTTCGCGCACGGGGCTTTAACCTTGGAGAACGCATGTGGAAAGTTTGCGTTCTGGCAACGTGGGTTTCAAATGGGTTTCCCACCTGGAGCATCCGGCACATCATTCAGAGAAAGTCATTATTTATTGAAAATTAAATATCTAATGAGGCCCTGAAGCCTTTTCTGAATGGCGACTCGGAACAGAAGAGAAAGCCATCGAATCAAAAGCCACTTTTCCTTTATATCATTAAGCGAAACATCCCGGTGAGCGCTTTTTTTCCATTCGCTGTTCTGCAAAAGCCACCGCGAGCTGTTTGACCGCACCATATTTTCATTTTCAAATCGAAAATCAGAATCAGACTCGACGCCAAGGAGGTAATAGGCCATATTTCCTTTTTATTTTTTTTTTGTTCCCCTTCGGTTGTTTTTCCACCTTAGTTGTAAAAACATGTATCACGCACTTATAACACAATGCGGAAAATATGTCGGTGCTAAAACAAGAGAGATACAAGCTGTTTCAAAACTGCGTGTGCTGTTTATATAGGGCGCATCATTTACATGGACTGTACACACAAAACACACTCAACCCCGTGCCATTTTAAACCTGTATGACTCTCTCTTTTTAGTGGAGCACTCAAATCTATCCATCCATCTATCTATTCATGTTTTGTTTTGTTTTATTTTGAGGAATAGAGAGAATTGGCAAGATTGGACCCCATAGACATTTAAGTACAGGGGAACAAATGCGTGAATGCAGAATTAGGAGAACAATTCTATACATTTTACTGCTAATATTGGTGCCTGACATTTGAAATTGCTTGTTCTTGTAAAATATTCTGTATTTAGAGACCGAATTACACTTATTTATTATATAATTATTCATTGCAAGTTCTGGCAGTTTTGTGGCGTGAGTTTGTTGTTGTTTTATGTCTCTATATTTTTAAGTTTAGGTTTATTAAAAGTTATTTTATTCATTCATTCATTTTCATTTCGGCTTAGTCCCTTTATTAATCTGGGGTTGCCACAGCGGAATGAACCGCCAACTTATCCAGCATATGTTTTACGCAGCGGATGCCCTTCCAGCTGCAACCTATCACTGGGAAACATCCACACACACCCATTCACACACATACACTACAGACAATTTAGCTTACCCAATTCACCTGTACCGCTTATCTTTGGACTTGTGGGGGAAACCGGAGCACCCGGAGGAAACCCACACCAAGATGGGGAGAACATGCAAACTCCACACAGAAATGCCAACTGACCCAGCCGAGGCTCGAACCAGCGACCTTCTTGCTGTGAGGCGAACGTGCTACCCACTGCGCCACCGTGAGGCCCTTAATAGTCATTTCAGCACTTCAATTTAAACCAAAATGAAAATGTTGCTTTTGGGAAAAAAAAAAGAAATATTAAGCATTTTTTAGATTGTAGTTGCACTAAACTGAGCTGAATGATGATATAATGATAACTAATAATTGAAGCATTTAGCCAACACCTTACATAGACTAAACTATATGTCATACGGTACGTTTTATTGAAGCAAATGCACATTAATTAATTAATTTTTCTATACTTAAACAGATTTTATTTTTATTTAAAAAAAAAAAAAAAAAGTTTATTTTACGGTTTTAGTTTCACAGTAATAACTTAGTCATAGATGCAGACCGTTCTGAAGCTTGATTGCTGAAGTGCACCACATGTTTTTTATGAATCACATCTCTACTTGTATTAAAACTGCCAGTTATGTTGCATGATGTTTGTTTTTGTAATTTTAGGTCTGTATAGTTTTAATTAAGTTTTTTAATGCTGCTTTATGAAATAATCTAAAAATATATATATATAAAAAACACTTCATATTTCATTTCAGTTCAACATCGGACTAAACTGAGCTGAAAGAGGATGTGAAGTGATAAAACCCCTTTATTTAATCTCTAAACTAACAATATAAGCATTTAACCAACACTTTAAAAACTACAATACATGATATACAGTATGTTCTATTGAAGCAAATGCACATATTTTAAGTAAAAGCTTTATTTGACGGTTTTAATAACCTTTTAATAGATGAAACACCGTTCTTGTGAAGCTCGATTACTGAAAACGTGTTTCATGAACATTCATTGGAACTGAAGTTTTCTTGCATAATTTTATTTGTTTCGTTTTTGTCCTTTTATGTCTACATAGTTTAAGTTTTAAATGCTAATTTTTGAAAGCACTTAACTGAGCTGAATGATGTGAAGTGATGAAACATTTATTTAATCTCTAAATTAAACATTTAAGCATTGAGCGAGCACCTTATATGGCATTCAGTCCATTTTACTGAAGCAAATGCATATATTTGAAGTAAAATGTTTATTTTACAGTTGTAGTTTTACAGTAATAACTGTGTCATAAATGAAGAACTGTTCCTGTGAGGCGTGATTACTGAAGTACACTACATTTTTATGAATCACATCTCTAATATTTTAAATTATTCATTATAATTAAGTCCTGCCAGCGTCGTTTCAAGTTTCTTTTTGTTATTTTAGGTCTACATAGTTTAAATGATATATTTTTTAATGCTGCACTTTGCAACTAACCTAAAAATATATTAAATTTTAGTTCAACATTGCACTAAACTGAGCTGAATGATGATGTAAAGTGATAAAACATTTATTCAATCTCTAAACTAATCATTTAAGCATTTATCAAACAATGTATATAGACAAAAATAGATGGTGTGTGTTTTACTGAAGCAAATGCCTATATTTTAAGTAAAAGTCTTATTTTACAGTATTAGGTTCGCTGTAATAACGGTCACAGATGCTGATGAAGAACCGTTCTCGTGAAGCGCAAAAGTCCACCACATGTGTTTTTTCACATCTCGACGGCCTACTCGGACTGTTTCAGATCCATCACTAATAAATGTTTGCTTTAGTCTGCTGTCAGCACACAGTAGGTGTAAGAACAGAGTCCTTGTCTGGGGATTTTTGAAGTCTAGCTCATCTCCTTCCTGCGCTCGAGGTAAACATTCAGCTCTCCGTATCGTCTCAAAACGGCCCCCGCTGGCAGTTGGTTTCAATCAGGTCCTCTGGCAGGATGCATGCAGGCCCAACTGGGAGTTTGAGCTGAAGACCGGATGAAAAGGAAGTCCTAAAAACTGTGGAACGACAGGTGGCTACTTTGGCTGCTCTGGAAGAAGAAGAAGAAGAGGAAAAAAAGGGCCAGATTTCCAACGCCTGCCCCCCCACCACCTCCACACACACCTGCAAGAGTCCGTCGGTCCCGTCGGCTCCATCCGACCGGCACGCGATTCAGCCCTCCGGATCAACATTCCCCCCTGACTAACAAAAACACATCCCAGCTTCTCCTTAAATAGACTATTAAAAAGAGATTTCCTGCTGACAGCGGAGCGTCAGGCCAAGAATCCACATCATTCACCGGCGATCTGTCAATTTTATCAGCCTATTGATTTCAGTGGTGGTGTGTTGGGCTGAAAGGAGACCTTTGTGGCTGCTTATTAATATTCTGATGATTTTTGGCATAAAATAAAAGTCAATAATTCTGGCTATTCCCTAAAATATACCTGTGCAACTTAAGACGCAAGATGCAGGGTCATAAATGGCTCTTGCATAGAATATGACTCGTTTATTTTAAGGTACAATTCTTTCCATTAAACCATTAATTATGACTTTTGCCTCCAATTAACTCCTAATTGACTGCTTATTAATAGCTATAAAGCTAGTTGTAAGATGTACAGGATTAGGAATGTAGAATAAGATCATACTTTAGAAATACTAATAAACAGCCAATAAGCCACAGGTAATAAGACACTAGTTAATAGTGAGAAGTGTTACCAAAATGTTCAATCAATTAACAAATTTGCTAAATGAACAAGCATCTTAAAGACTATTTATAGAAAGAAGGATCAAAGTGAGTAAAATTAATGATAAGATATCAGTTTAGGTTTACAAACACATTTAGCTCTGGTGCTCATGCAAGTTCACTTTAATCTCCAATTAAATGCATTTCAAATAGTTTTTAGCTTTTAAGACCAGAAACATTTAGATTACCATTTATGTTAAGGTACATTTCTTTCCGTTAAACCAACAGCTAGGACTTTTGCCTCCTCATTGGCCACTTATTAATAGGTATTAAGGTAGTAGTATTAGGAATAGGATTAGGAATGTAGAATAAGATCATACTTTTTTAGAAGTACTAATAAACAGCCAATAAGCCACAGGTAATGAGACACTAGTTAATAGTGAGAAATGTTACTTAAATGTACTAAAGTGTTACCAAAATTTCCAATCAAACAATACATTTGCTAAATTAAAAGACTATTTCAAGAAAGAACGATCAGATTACAGTGAGTAAAATACAAAGGGAAAACCTAAATACACTGAGGCTTTCTCCACGTGTTATTGCAACTATTCAGAATGCTAGAACCTCCTCCACACGATTGATGATATGACTGCAAGTGGCACATGTTTGAGGAATGGTGTGAGGAGCACAGGCTGACATCAAATCAGTGCTCAGTCGCTGATATTTTGGGCTTTCTGCAAGGCCTTTTGGACTGTGGAAAATCCTTTTCCACAAGTAAGGTCTATCTAGCAGGCATCACTGTATGTCGTGTAGGCTTTGATGGCAACACGGCAGGGCAACACCCCCTCATTCAAATAATTAGATATCAGTTTATGTTTACAAACTCATTTCAGCTCTGGTGCTCATGCAGGTTCACTTTAATCTTCTATTAGATTCACACTAGCTATGTTTCTTTCCACCTTATTTTATGCACATTGTTTTTAAAAACAAAACTGCCTAATGTAAATGCCAAGATGTGCATTAAAAAAGGTATGCGTACTGATTTCCTGCTGACAGCGGAGCGTCAGGCCAAGATTCCACATCATTTACCAGCGATCTGTCAATTTTATCAGCCTATTGATTTCAGCGGTGCAGTGCTGGGCTGAAAGGAGACCTTTGTGTCCTCGGACGAGAACGCTTTGGAAATCACTTCATCTTTAGAAGACAAGGGAGACTTTTCAATCCATCCCAGAGGTTTTTGGACAACGGCCCGGACGAATGCTGCGTGTTAGCTGATCGATATCACTTTCGGTGATTCTACGACACCACATCAGCCAGAAACACACTCTACACAACTGCTGCATTGGCCAAAAACCTGACTGACAATCTCACGTTTAAGTACTTAAGGGAGCTTGTTACCAAACTCAGTGATATTAGGGGCTTCAGTGCAAATTATGTTCATTAAATAACATTATTTCACAGGCCTAGAAGCATTTTTCACCAACTCTACAGATGTAAAGTGGATTCTCTGTCATGACAGCAGCTGTTGTTTACACCAGTGTTCCCCAACATTTTATCATCCCAGACCGGTCAATGCTTTGATAATTTTACTGTGGCCCAGGGGTGGGGGGGATTGGGTTGGGTACGTAGATTGCTAGGCGACCATCGAACGTTTTCTCAGAGGATGACAAGCTGACAAAACATTGCTGCAACTCTGATACAAGTTTTATTTATGGAGAAAATTAAAAAGCACTGCCATGTTGGGGTGTTCTGTGTTTGTCTGAAGTAGTTAATCTACCGAAATGCATATATTCCATACAAACTATGAAGCTGATTGGTCAGTTCTTGTCATGTGACTCGCGATGAGAAACGTACGAGCATGTCGCAGCGCTTGCGCAACCCGCGCACCTCCATTGGAAATAACAAACTAGCACGCTGAAAAAAAGTCGACATGTGCGTTCTCCAGCAGTTGATCTTCATGCACAGACATGCTAGACTCCCCTGGTTTGTTTACAAATGGGTTGCGGATCCATTACTTGGTAGTTTGTGGGTCTTCACTCAGCCTTTTCCCTTCGCAAAGAAACTTTCCAAAGATGTCTGTTTTTGCCGCTCAAGTGACTGGGATGTATTCGAGAGAATACGGTCATTTTTCAAAATAAAAAGATTGTTCAAACTCAGATAATAACTAAAACAATAATAATTAACGATTTCTCGTGCGGCCTGGTGCGAATTAATCCATGGACCGATTCGCAGCTGGGGGGTTGTGGACCACTGGTTTACACCAATGATCACTAAACACCAAATTATGAATTATATATTATGAAAAAACACAAAAATGCCAAGAAACCTTCGATGTTTCACAATCTGCTGAAGGTAATGGACCTTGAGCCGCTTCTGAACACACACAGGAATACATTCGTTCGGTTTACGGCTCCAAATAGCTTGCACGTTTGCTCGAGTCCTGCCAGAGGGAGGAATTACTGGGCTGACTGTGATCTGGAAGGTACGGCGTGGGTGTGAGGTCTGCGTGGGGACCAATGGCTCCCGGTGGGATACAGCTCTTAACTCCCCTCCTTTACCTTGCTGCATGTGCAACAGAACACCACCCACACTCGCTCCAGTCTAATTTGATAAATCTAAAGTGCGGCTCGATCCAATGGATCCGGGAGAACAAAACCGCTCTTTGTGTTTTAATAGCGCAGACATTTTCGTAAAAGTCCATGCCCGTGTCTGCCGGAGCACAAAACATATTAATCATTCTCTTCCCTGAAACGCTTAACCCAATGGCGTGCTGGGGGAAAAGACAAAGAGAAGCATAGAAACTACATAAACAACAGACTGTGGTGATGCTTTTAATAAAAACTCAACAGAAGAATACAGCAGGGTGCAAGAAAACAACATGAGACAACAAGGTACGGATATTGGAAAGAACAAAGGTCTACGAGCTGGAGTAAAGGCACTATGCTTCCTATAGTATAGTATTTAAACCAAGAAATACACAAATATCAGCTAATATATTGGTATTGGATGATAAAAGCTTATTTTTAATATTATCGTTATCATCCCATCAGTCAATGGCAAGCTAACACCCTTTACACAGATTTTTGCTAGAGGAAAGTTGGGATGGTGTACTGTAGGGGAGTGAAACCCAGTTCACTTTGTAAATGATTTTGCAAAGAAGTGAAAGCTCTAGATGTTGACCAATTTTCATGTCTGCAATTAAGGTTGGAAAGAAAATCCGTTCAAAATATAAAGAATTATTTAGCATTGGTAAACCTCTTCTGGAATTACCTGAACCCCTGTAAACAAAACCAAGACCCCCTCTTCTCTCCACCCCATCACACCACATGACAATCTCAAAATTATGCAATTCTGAGTGCGCCTCACAGAGGTCAAGGTGGGCTTGACAAACCACCTTTAAAAAAAACAAACACTCTTTCATCTCAGCCATTTTAACCGACAGTTGCACCAGTTCTTTACACTTTCTTATAATCACTCAAAATCTCTCTCAAAAAAAGACCCAAAAAGATTGCATTTATCAAGTGTGCTTCACACTGGTGAGTGGGCTTGACAAACCACCTGTAGAAAACACTCTTTCATCTCTGCCATTTTAACCGACACTTGCACCAGTAACTTTCTTATAACCACTCAACAAGTCTTTCTCAAACAAAAGCATTGCAATTATGAAGTGCGCCTCACAGGTGAGTGGGTTTGACAAACCACCTGTAGAAATAAAAACACTCCCACCCTTCTAACTCTAGTATCTAATGCTCAGAGCACTAACAATTCCTTTGTATATTTAGCACTTTTTGTTTGTATCTATTTAATTAAATTGCAGTCTTTATGGTTCGACAACCATACAAAGCCATAATCATGATTTCAATCAATTTTGCACCCCTAGAAGAAATTATATTTGGTCTCTGACCTACAGGTCTCAGGCCATGTGGGTTTGTTGTACAAGTTGGTCTGCTAGAAAGTACTAAAGCAAAGAAAACAAACAACGACACATAAATCAAGCAGGTTTTTCATTTCACTTTGCGTTTGACAAGAGGACGTCTGTACAACAGCAGTAAGTAGTGCTGAATAACACTGGTGCTGTGGGTCAAAGGTGGAGTTGAGTTCAGGCCTCAACTGTTGCAGACTGCCAAGGGTGAATGAATACGACCCCCCAGGTTCCTGTTTCATAAATTGGGGTGAATTGGCTGCCAAAACTGAGAGCCAGAACCTTCCCCTATATCCGTTTGGGATGCTGAACTTTGTGAAAGAAATGCTGTGTAAGAATAGCTTTGGGCATCCAGGAGCTCTCCAATCCAGGATCCCAAAGGATGGCACCATTCTCAAAATGTTCCCACAAGCTGAGCAACAGACGAGGGGAAAATGGTAACAATGGTATCAGATGAAAATCTTTCAACGAAAGCAGTGGGATTCAGGTCAATAGGCTGCAATTCCACAAAAAAAGACATTTAATTATGTTTTTTATCTAAAAACTTCTAAATGGATTCAGTGTTCTTTGAAAGTACTTGATTGATTTAATTTCTGTTAGGTTACTGTATTACTCCATGAAGTGGGAACTATGAATGGAAAGAGACTAACACTGGAAAAGGTAGACCGTTTCCCCCAGTTGAGGAGTGCTAGGTCACAATCATGCTGTGCTGCAACTTATAGATCCAGCGATACATGGAAAGGCTGTCAATCCTAGTACAGATGGGGTCGAGACATAAGGTTTCTTCTCTAAATTACCCTGCAAGAGCCCAGGACTGCTAAAATTCAAGCTTCCCCCCCCCTGCCATCAAACTGACCGCAATCATTTGAGATCCCATCTGGAACTCATCAGTCTGGCGTTTGGAAATGGCCCAATCATGAAATTAAACTTTGGGATTACCAAAATTTAGAGAGCAAAGCAAATAAAATTCACCTTGAGATGTGTGCACCACGTCTCAATTTTCTGAGGAGTGGGTGGCACTGATCCCCGGAGCGATCCGGACACCTGACCAGTCGGCATTACAGGTTGTGTTTGTTTTACTTTTGCATGGAAAAGCAAACAGGCCTCTTTTCTTCAGACGGCGTGGGCCGAAATCTTTCTCAAATCTCTGGGTGGAAACGACAAACCCACTGCTTACCTTCCTGAGTGAGATTTGACCACCTGAAGAAACTCTCCACACCGCAAAAACCTCCTGAACGTGTAATTACTCTGACATAATTTGGGACTGGAGGAAATCGCTAACTAGATCCATCAAATGCTCGCCCATGTCCTTTAGCTAAAGCACATTTTAAATCCAACCGCATATGCAAATATCCGGCCCTAAATAAAACCTCGCAATTAAAACAAAGCAGTCACCAAGCAACCAACCGAGGTCAGCGAAAGTTTCTGATTCTGCAGAGGATGTAAAGTTTCCTCAGCTCATGACAGCTCCTCAGTGGGTCACTGGACCGGAATCTGGAATCAGTCAGTGGATGTGATTAGCAGACGTGACCTCGATCCGCTACCTGTCACTAGAGCTTTACGTTGGAGCCCTGAGAGAGGGCCCTTCTGAAAAACCTCAAATGAGAATCACTCATCCGTGGCTTACTGCACGCTGGAAATAAGATTTCAGCTGCGTGTCTGTCGGGCCGAGAGCAGAAACAGCGACCTCTATGGGACCTGTGCACATACTGCATAAACTGACTTTATGATGAGACAGATTTGGCATTGTGCACATATTAGAAAGCAGGGTATAAGTTCAAAAATATTCCTACTTTTTTTAGATGGATAGAAAGCGAGGGGCAGAGAAATAGACAGGGGGACAGACAATTCTATCTATCTAAACAGACCAGTGGATAAAAGGTAGACAGACAGGCAGGCAGTCAGAAAGAAATATAGATAAAATACAGATGGACAGAAAGAATGATAGATAAAAGACAGACAGTTAGATGGAAAAAAGACAAACAGATAGATTGATAAAAGAGATAGAGAGATGGATAAAAGACATACGGATAAGACAGACAGATAAAAGACAAACGGATAAAAGACAGACAGCTTGCTAAAAGATAGACAGACAGATAAAAGACAAACAGACAGACAATAGACAGAAGGACTGACAGATGGCTGAAACACAGACAGACAGACTGACCGATAACAGACAGATAGGACAACATAAAAGACAAAGACGAACAAACGGATTAAACACAGACGGTCAAACTGACAGACAGACAGACAAATTAATAAAAAGACAGACATATGAAAGAGATGGACAGACAGTTGGATAAAAGACAGGCAGACAGAAAGACAAATAAATAACAAAGAATAAAAGATAGACAGACAAAACAACGAAAAACAAAAAGGTAGATAGAGACAGACAAAAGTGAGGCAGAAAGGTAGACAGAAAAGACAGGCAGACATACACACAGACAGATAGAAATACGAAGACAGACCGACAGATTGACACTGCAGACAGACACAAAGAATAAAAGGTCCAATATGTCAAAGGACAGATCCAATATGTCCATCTAACACCTCAAATTAATTGATTTCACAATGTATGTCTTATCTAATTTTCACAATTGACCTCCTGCTGAACAGTTACACACACACACACACACACACACACACACACCTTTCTATGCTACTGTGCAAGTCTTCAGAGCAGTAGCTGTTTGGCGGCAGGAAGCTAAAGTTGCGGCCGGGAGCCAGAGCCCCTTTTCCCCTTTATTCCACAATGTGTCTTCATTCATCTGGAAGAGCACATGGAAAAGCCATTGCGGGGGAAAAGCCCTTTCCTGCCGGCTCGGCCTCGGACAGACACTGCACTTTCACAAATTCCCTACCCGCTTGGCTAACAGGAAAGAGCCCTTTATTACAAAGTGGGGGACGTGAGGATGAAAAACAGGGGGATTTAGAAGTCTGGAGTTTTATTTGTAGACAATTTGTGTGTGGATGGAACCCAATCTGCCGTCCCAAGACAAGGGGGGGCTAATTTAGCGTGCGCCAAATGTCTGCGGGAACACCAACGATCTGTGCAGCGCACGCAGAGACGCCTGACAACACCGCCTAGATCAGGCTGACGATCCTCCTGACAAGACAAGACTGACAAGCTAATGAGATTTACACCTTCTGCTCTCCGTGTGAGGCAACAGAACTAAAAACATGAGCGCCGATTATAAGAGAAAGCACCTGTACACGTCCTCCGTGATTAAAACAGGAAACGATATCAGAAATGGATTTAACATCTGAAGACAAGAGTGTGCTGTGGGAAATACTGTAGGCAAGACTTTGGTTTTTCCAGTGGGATGAGAGAAGGGTCCAGTATGAGGTGAAAAGTAGCTGATAGGGATGTATGGATACAGATATTGGTATCGGGTCTGACACTGAGCTCATGAACTTGTACTCATGCAAACACACCTATAATAAGGACCGATGCCCAGTGATGTCACTGACAGAACTGTCTGTGCACAGAGGCTCCAGAAGCACCAACTCAATGACAACCCACACATGGCACACTTCAAACATTCCTCTGCGAAAAAAAAAAGCAGGAGGTAAATAAAGCAGTATGCACAATTAATGCTGAAAAG
The DNA here is from genome assembly GCA_903798125.1 of Danio choprae. Lineage (NCBI taxonomy): Eukaryota > Metazoa > Chordata > Actinopteri > Cypriniformes > Danionidae > Danio > Danio choprae. The sequence goes on from CAIGQW010054307.1 coordinate 571,584, forward strand.
TACATAGATTTTGGAGCACAATATGCTGCCTTCTTTTCCATGCGTATTTCAAAAAAGACAATGCAAAACCATATTCTGCACACATTACAAAGTCCTGGCTGCGGAGGAAGAGGATACAGATACTTGACTGGCCTGCCTGCAGCCCCGACCTGTCTCCAATAGAGAATCTGTTAGCGGGAAATGGACGTTTTTAAAATTTCCGTATCGATTGGCATCGAATTCCAGTCTTGTGATAACCCTAGCAGGGGCTAAACATATTTCCGGACTGCTAAATTATCCTCCAATGATCAAAAATCTCCATTATGATGCATGAACTTTAGTAGTACACCTATAAAAAAAATGTTGTTCTTAAAGAAAACAGTAATTTACAGTCCACAAAAACACAAATGACATTAAAGAAGAAAATAAATAAGCTCAACTTTGATTTCATGCCGTCTTGTCTTTAAACCAGAACCAAAAAAGCCTCCAAAAGACACAGAAACGCAAAAAAAGGGCAGTACTTTGACCTTTTACGAACTACACAATGGCGGTAGTCTCGTGCTCCTGAAAGGACTACGAAGGGGGCATTAAAAAGTCACTCTGAAATCGGGGATCAACCCAAGAACAATAACACTTCTGCAAAACATTCCTGCTCGGTAGCAGATTGCCAAGAAGGGTTTTGGATGGCTGCTGTGTTTAGGTTGTACGGCCTGGCAAATTATCCCGACCGCATTGTGCCAGGGTTCAGCGCTTTTCAATGGTGCATGTAAATTAAAGAGCTGAAGAGGAATTCTTTAATGGTCCTTCATGTAAATATAAGACCCGCTGCAGAGGTGCATCATGGTCTCCCATCAGGAAAAAAAAAAGCCAACAGAGGCTTTAGAGAAATGCGGTAAGGTCTGACAGGCGTAAGGGAACGCTATCAAATCCTGCGGTTCAGACACTTCCAGCCCAAAGAACAGGACAAAACTGCTTTTTTCCCTTTTACATGAAACATTACACAACTAACCATATTTCCCCGCTACGGAACAATGAAGTAATCGGGCCAGTGCAAACGCAGCACAAAAAGCCACTGCTATATTTAGGTCATTTAGTGGTAATTTAGTGATGATTTTAGTGATGTTTTAATAATAATTTTGCGATAATTTAATAATAATTTAGTGATGATTTTAAAGATGTTTTAATAATAATTGATTAATAATTTAGTGATGATTTTAGTGATGTTTTAATAATAATTTAGTGAT
>CAIGQW010054307.1:577399-592633 GCA_903798125.1 Danio choprae
ATATATATATATATATATATATATATATATCACGCAGTCACAGAAGACAAACTTTTATCCAGACCTATTTAAACTCCACTGAATAGTAAATATCAGTTTTATTAACAGTAGTTTATAAATTTTATATCTATTCTGTTTTGTGAAAGTTTGCAAAGTGGACAATTTCAGATACTGCACGCCATCACAGAAAACCAACTTTAATCCTGAGACCGTCTTTTTATAGCAGTCGAGATGTTTGAGATATGCAGTTTCTCTCATTTGGCGTCAGACGTCGTGCGCGTGATTTACGCGTGCGGCACAAACGCAGTCAGCAGAAGCTGCACATCCTGCCGGGGATGAAAGCAGCGGCTGTTTTTCAGCACAGGCCATCAGTCAGCGGCCGGCCGAGCGCACAGAAAACAGGGTCAGGAGAAGAGCAGCTTTGAGCCGCCGCGGGTCTCTGGAGCCTGAGACGGGCAGGTGAGCAACCTGTGCTGATTTACGGCTCCTCCACGTCCCGCTATCTCTTGGAGAGCAGAGCTAAGTGAAACACTTCCTCCCCGAAGCTCAGTTAAATCCACATCAAGACGCTGCGTTCCTCAATGCGCAGCCCGGTGGGACGTATGCTCTTTTTTTCCCCCGCTCGTGCTAAAGATCTAAAAACAAGCTGAAGGGGAGTTCTGGACAGGAAGGGTTCGGGGTTTGACACCGGCTCTTCTGAGTCATTAAACCGCAGGCCAAATCAGGACGTGACCGGTTCATATCCAATATTCATTGTGAATCTGCTGCCAGAGCAAAACGGAGAATATCAGGAGGCTTTACATTTCTTAAATTCACGAGTAACAAGTTGTAAAACAGATGTTTCGCTGATAAAATCCGTCGCTTTTTCATGAGTCAACGAGATGTGTTGATTTCCAATCCATAGTATATTAAGATAATGGTCACACTTTACAATAAGGGTCTCAGTAGTTCATGTTACTAAATACATTAAGCATAAACAATACAATACAGCATTTATCATAGTTCGACATTTACTAATGCTTTATTAATATCTAAATTCATGCTTGTTAACATTAGTTAATGCGCCGTGAGTGAGTTAACACGAAATCACAATGAACAACTGTATTTTCATTAAATAATGTTAACAAACATGAACAAATACTGTAATACATGTATTGTTCATTCATTAGTAAATGCATTAACTAACATTAACTAATACAACCTTATTGTAAAGGGTTACAGAGATAATGAACAACCATACTGTTTAAAAATAAATTAATAAATAAATTAAATTAAATATTCAGGTTTGTGTCAGATATGCGATACAACATTTGTATCCTGGTGTATCTTCTTTGTGCAGAAGTAAAACAATATAGGGGCACCATTATGCATATTTACTAAATAGATTAAACTAAATAAGCTAAACTAAATAGATTCTGGGGTGATTGTACTTGTGTTGGAAAAAAATATCACAAGACCCCTTTAATATACCTCTTTAGGGTGGACTTAAATGAGATGGTTAATAAAAGAATAGGCCTTATGTATGCAAGAAATCTCTCTTATACTGAACTATGAAAAGAAAACACTAATACTTGACGTTCATATATTTACAGTATACTGGTTACTATAATATTTGTGATTATACATTTTTAAAAATACTGCTGGACAAAGATCGATCGCGATTTTATTGCACCCAAAATAAATGTTTGTTTTGACATAATATATGTGTCCATGTATATTATGTATATATAAATACATAATTGCATGCATTTATATTTATTTATATTAACAAAATGATATCTAAATTTTAAAATCTTTGCAAATAAAAAAAACTGTTCAGTATAGTTGCGTTTTTATGTGTGTGTGTGTGTGTGTGTGTGTGTGTGTGTGTATTACATATATAGTATGGTATAGTACATTTGACCAAACAATTTATTAAAGTTTTTTTCTTAGGACAATTTTAAATAAACTTTGATCGTGATTAATCTTTGTCCAGCACTAATTTAAAAATACTGAAATATGTATTAAATGTGTGTGTGTGTGTGTGTGTGTGTGTGTGTGTGTTTTTTTACTGTAGCACTTTGGGTTTAAAAAAAAGCACATTACAAATACAATGCATTATTATTCTTTTATCATTTATTATGTGCAAAAATATGTATTTTTTATTCATTTAAAATATAATTTGCGAAAACAAAGAAAACCAAAAGAAACATGCAAACGTTTTATGCTAAATTATTTATCTAATCTACTCACGCGCTGGGATTCAATTTCATACACGTGAAAGCAACGCACTGGTTTGTACGGCGAGGTCTGGTAATAAAATCGGAGGATGCGTGGGCAGAGGAATCGACGCTTGACAGATGATTTGACCAGATGATGTTGGAGCGGAGCTCACGGTGTGGATTCAGATTAAAAACAAGCTCTTCAGGACGTCTGGCGGCGTGTGGCCTGAAGCCAGCTTGACCGCAAAACCGACGTGGGCTGAAGATGTTGCAAAGCAAAAGCGTGACGGCGAGCGTTTGAGTCCTGAAAGTTACCAATGACAGATGACGCATGAATCAGACAGAGGAGGGAACGTCTGCTCGTTTCCATATTCTTTAAATCACACGCACTCCTGCACTCACTGAAGGCAATGAATAAATGGAGAGTAACACTATTAAACATCCAGAAATGTGCATATTTGTTTTCTGGTATTATTTTTTTATTGCATTATAGGACCTTGAGGTTTCCCTAAACAATTTTTGATGTTGAAAAGTTTATTCATTATATTTGTGATAGTTTTTACAGTGATATATTGCCTGGATCGGTGTTGTAAACTACGGTATAAAAAGCTGGTACTGAATAAACTGTCAGTACTTTTTTCTGGACTTATTTCTGTATATATTATTTCTTATATATTGTTTCAGAGCACGTCTGCTCGTTTCCATATTCTTTAAACTCACACGCACTCCTGCACTCACTGAAGGACATGAATAAATAAAGCAAAAAACTATAAATAGAGAGTAACACTATTAAATATCCAGAAATGTTATTGTGCATATTAGTCTTCTTTTATTTATGCTTGATGTTTCCTCCACCAATTTTTGATGTTAAAGATTTAGAAAAAGTGGCTTTTATTAATATTTTTAATAGCTATTAAAGGGATGTTGCATGGTTTGGTGTTGTAAATTATGGTACAAGAACCTGGAAATACAAACTGGCAGTATGTTTTCTGGACTTATTTCTGTATATGTTATTTCTTATAGATTGTTTCAGAGTACGTCTGTACGTCTGCTGTTTCCATATTCCTTAAATCACATGCACTATTTCAGTCACTGAAGGCTGAATATATATATATATATATATATATATATATAAATTAATTAACCTTGCATATTTGTTTTCATTTATTTATGCTTTTGAATTGCATGATGGGACTTTGATATTTGCTAAAACTATTTTGATGTGGAAACGTTTGAATGCTTGAATTTGTGATGTTAAAAAAAGCAGTTTTAGTTGAACAGTTTATATTGATATATTGGTATTGTAAATTACGGTGCAATAACCTGGTACACTTAAAAAACTTAACAAAAACACTTTTGTTGATTGTTCAAACTACTTATTTATAATGAACTGAAACAGCACAACTCCTAAGTTTTTTAAAGACAACTTGAATTGTTTTATTTTCAATCCACTTAAATTTGTAAAAATGATTAAGTTAATTTAATTGATTTGTGTTGGGACAACATGAAGAAATTGTGTGGAAGCCATTTTACAGTGTAATATATAAACTGCCAGTACTTTCAAGACTTATTTCTGTATACTTTATTTCTTATATATTTGTTGGATCGGGACTTGTGGAGCTGCGCTTCGGTGGATTTGCTCTTCAGTGTTTGAACTTTCAGCACTGAAACTTAAACCACACTGAACTGAACTGAACTCTGAAATCTGGACTTTACTAGAACATGTTAAGCTGCTTTGACACAATCTACATTGTAAAAAGCGCCATATAAATACACTTGAATTGAATTTATTTTATGCATTTTTTGGATCATTACATAAATAAAAATGCTTGATGGAAATGCCAAGATGCACATAAATGTAAAAAAAATGCACATAAAAAATAGGAAACTTTATCAGATAAAAAAAAAATAATAATAATAAAAAAAAAATAAATAAATAATAATAATAAAAAATAAATAAATTAAAAAAAATAAAAAATAAATAAAATAAATAAATAAATAAAAAATAAAAAAAAATAAATAAATAAAAAAATAAAAAAAAAATAATAAAAAAAAATAAATAAATAAATAAATAAATGAATAAAAAAATAATAATAAATATATATATATATATAAATTACAATGGAAACACTTTTACAGAATAAATTCCAGTATGTGCATTAAAAAAAGTAAATATAGATATATAAAAGTCATGTGATTTTGTTAGAAAAGATCATGTGATGATAAAAATGGGTGCGATGGACAGCATTAATGGACATTTGCACCCTAAATATTTGCACTTTTAAAAATTCAGCTAATAATTGACATGAACGCACTGAGATATAAAAGCACTGACGGGCCTTTGGACCACATCTCCTCCACATCCGCTCTGAAAGCTCACGCACACTTTATCCTTTTTTTGCACAATATGTGTTTTTAATGTGTGCTGGCGGGCCATCCCGGTTCCGCTCTGAGGGCCTGGAGTCTCTCATTACCGCGCTCGCTTCCTCTGAGTTATTGAGTGAGTCGCGGACGGAGCAATCCGAAAACACTCATCAACATCCGCGCCGATACGCAATTAATTAGTCAATTAAACGTCACGTGGAAGCGGAGCGAGCGAGTGGGCGTCCGTTCTGAGGTAAGACGAGCCTCTCGATGTCATCTCCACCCCCGACACACGGCTGCAGGAGAAATCTCGCAGGAATCATAACGTCTCCGGCAGCCGCATTAACTTCGGCCTGCTGTGTGTGCAGCAGTCAGAGCCGTGATCCGTCTCTCTGAAGACCGGCAACAAAGGGGGAAGAAGAAAAAAAAAAAATGCACGGAGACGGAACAATACAGCCCACGGTCTGCACTCCACGCCAGACGGAGAGAGCTCAAAGCTGTGAATTTGATAGTGTCCTGCGGTCAGACACACACACACACACACACACACACATCCGTTGCAGAATAACAGCTTGGCCCTGAACTTCACACTGGAGGTGCTGTTGATCCAGACGAATGAGCAGTGCAGTGACTCCATCAGGAAAATAAATAGTGTGAAGAGGCTTGTTTCTACATTAGTGATGCAGGAGAACAAAATCACTCACTTTATGTTTACTTCTGACCGTTCATCAAAAAGCGTAAATAAACAAATGTGTTTTGGTGAAATGTGCACGGCATTACAAATGTTTCCTGGTCAGCAGTACTAGGATGACTTCATGAGGGATTATGTTCTGTATGTAGCTATACAAAAGGTCTTTCGGTTTCTTCAATCTGACTGAAATAGAAACTCAGAATAAGCTTTTTTTTTTTTTTACAATTAATTTATTTTCTGGTGGCACGGTGGTTAGCACTGTCGCCTCACAGCAAGAAGGTCGCTGGTTCAAGGCCCAGCTGGGTTAGTTGGCATTTCTTTGTGGAGTTTGCATGTTCTCCCCGTGTTGGCGTGGGTTTCCTCTGGGTGCTCCGGTATACTCCGTAGTCCAAACACATGCGCTATAGGTGAATTGGATGAACTAAATTGGCCGTAGTGTATGAGTGTAAATGAGTGTGTATGAGTGTTTCCTAGTAAAGGGTTGCAACTGGAAGGGCATCCGCGGTGTAAAACATATGCTAGAATAGTTGGTGGTTCATTCCTCTGAGGCAACCTCTGATAAATAAGAGACTAATATTTAAAAGACATGTTTTTCAACATTTTAAACCATACATTTTAAAAACTACTTTCTTTTGTCTTTGCAATGATGACAATCCCCGTACATAATATTTTACTAGCTATTTTGCGAGATACTAGTATTTTAAAGTGCTATTAAAAGCCTTAGGTTGACAATTAACACCCATCTGATCATCTTTTCAACACAATTTAATGAGTTTTTAATCATTTTTATTCTTTGTTGTTTTTATTTTTTTTTATACTTTATTCTTCTTAATGTAAAGCCCTTTGAATTACCACCGAGTATGAAATTCATTCATTCATTCATTCTCCTTTGGCTTAGTCCCTTATTAATCAGGGGTCACCACAGCGAAATGAACCGCCAACTACTCCAGCATATGTTTTACACAGCGGACACCCTTTCAGCCGTAACCCAGTACTTGGAAACACCCATAAACTCTCGCATTCACGCACACACACTCATACGCTACAGCCAATTATACCCAATTCACCTATAGCGCATGTGTTTGGACTGTGGGAGAAACTGGAGCACCCGGAAGAAACCCACGCCAACACGAAAATTTCAACTGGTCCTGGGAACCAGCAACCTTCTTGCTGCGAGGCAACATTGCAAACCACTGAGCCACTGTGCCACCCTGAGTATGAAATGTGCTATATAAATAAACTTGCCTTGCCATCTCTTCCGTGATCACCTGAACCCCTGTGAACAAAAACAGGACCCCCTCTTCTCCCCCCACCACACCACATGACAACCTCAAAAAAATGATGCACAAACCACCTGTAGAAAACACACTCTTTCATCTAGTTGACACTTTAACCGACACTTGCACCAGTTTTCCACCAGATACTTTCTTACAACCACTCCATATCCATAAAAAAAAAAATAATAATAAAAACATTGTGCATTTATGAAGTGGGCCTCACATAGGTGAGTGGGCTTAAACCACCTGTCGAAACACTCTTCTCTCTATAAAATAAATATAAAAATCCACCTCCTTTTGCACTTCTTAACTAGCACTTATTGTGTGTATTACCTCTACTTGTTGAAATGCTGAATGGCTTTAGCATCTGCTAAATGACTAAATGCAGTGATGTCACAGACATGATTGACTGAATAAGTATTCTTACAGCTATAGATCAATACTGGCTTTATCTGTGTCAATCCTCTGCATTTGATCACTTTTAACACTTGTTTCTCTGCCTGCGAGTTCAAATCAGCTAGAATTGTATAGAATTGTAATTGTTTGATTCTCCCAGACTTTCACTGACAGAAGCAGAGGATTTGGTAAATAGCAGCCTGTCTTTCACACTATCAGTGGTGTACCATCAGGCGGCGCTAGAGAGTGAAGACCAGAAACAAACACTGCCTTTCCTCACACACTCAAGGGAATATGATGGAAATTATATTGTGTACCCATTAAGTATTAGGCCAAAGTTAAAATATCTTAAATATCTGTCACTGCATCAAAGCAGGAGATTTCAAACTTGTAGAGGCTTTGAACCCACAAATGATTATCATTGTTAAAGAGGCACTCGACTCAAATTTAAATATAAAAGGAATATGAAGGTAAACTTGATAATGTTAAAAAAAAAAAACATTATTAATAGTTCTAAAAATATATATACAATATTTAGTTTCTATTAAGCTGCAATATTAAACTTCAACTCATTATAGCTCTATATTGTTTTCATGTATTTGCTGGAATAAGATTTATTGGCATTTATTCATTTTAAATGTATTTGATTTAAAAACACCCTAATTTTGATGCAATGTTTATTTGCTTGCTTCATTTATACTAATTTGGGTTTAATTATCACAAAAAAAAACATTAAAATGTCTCATTTAATCTAAGTCTTATTTAATATTTCAGTAATTTAATTATTTATATCTACTCAGACATCACCTATATACTTTATAACTGCTGGTTAACCATGTTTATTATATATATATATATATATTAACTGATAAAGTTATTAGTAAATAGTTATTAGTTAAAATTATTAGTAACTAATAAAGTTATAGTAGCTAATAACATTAAATTAAATTAATTTATTTAGCATTTATGCTTTTTCTTCAAAAAAAAAAAAACAGGTCCCCAGTCCCAAGTTTTAAAACTCCTGCAATAAGATTATTAATGAATAGGTCAGACAGTAAAGATAAAATTTGAACAAAACAGCAAAACAATCAACCAATATTTCATATTTTAAATGGTTCTTTCAGTCTTGCAAAAACTGGACGACGGACACAACATCTGATTTCCAGACGAGGATATCTCAAAGAAATGCCAAAAAATTTATGCCAATTTTTGAAATTACATTACATCTATTTTATGAGACAATTGCAAGTTAAAGTTAAAACGCATCAAATAATAAAAGCTATTGAATAGGATGGCTATTGAAAATAATTGTGTGTGAAATCAAGAACCTAATTCTTTTTGTTATTACTCAAATATCATTTTTTAAATTAAGTTATACGTTTAATTTCATAAGACTATCAGTTATAACTTATAGTTACAGGCAACACGGTGGCGCAGTGGTTAGCATTGTCGTCTCACAGCAAGAAGGTCGCTGGTTCGAGTCCCGGCTGGGCCAGTTGGCGTTTCTGTGTGGAGTTTGCATGTTCTCCTCGTGTTGGCGTGGGTTTCCTCCAGGTGCTCTGGTTTCCCCCACAGTCCAAACACATGCGGTATAGAATTGACTAAACTAAATTGGCCGTAGTGTATAAGTGTGTGTGTGTGTGTGTGTGTGTTTGTGTGTGAAAATGAGTGTGAATGGGTGTTTCCCAGTACTGGGCTGCAGCTGGAAGGGCATCCGATGTGTAAAACATTTGCCGGATAAGTTGGTGGTTCATTCCACTGTGGCGACCCCAGATGAATAAAGGGACTAAGCCAAAGGAAAATTAATGAATGAACTTTTAGTTACAATGTAATATTTCAAATTTAAAAAAATGAAACACATTTGCAGCAAAAATAGCTTGATCAACATGAAGGCAATATTGTAAGGGAAATGTAGTTAAGAAGGCTCAAGGGAGCGTCTGAATCTTTATATTTCTAACACTTCTGTTATCGTCCTCTAATTAATCATTATTCAATATGAAAGCATCTGCTAAATGAATAAACACCAACGCCAGTGCCTTTCTTTAAAGTAAAAGCAAGCTGCTTTGATATCATGTTCCATAATGCAGCGACATGCAGACATTAGTCTGGTTGACGTCTCCAAAATAGTCTTTGGAGTCGCTGTACTTCATTCCAAAACACTGTCTTCTGGAAATGCGACACTCCGTATGACAGAAAGTCAGTTGAATGCAATACATTTGGCAATAAGCAATACAGTTCTAATGAAAATGCCATCTGTACAGTCCAGCGAGCTGCCAATAAAGTGTATATATATATATACAGGAAAAAACACTTTGAGAACGATTAACAGATCTGATGTCCAAAGCAGGACGCCCTACGATCATCTCATATTCACTGCTTTCAGCACCATAAAGCAGCTTAATTGGATAGTTCACCCAAAAATGAAAAATCTGTCATCAATTACTTCCTCTTCGATTATTCAAAACCTATTTGAGCTTCTTCCTTCTGTTGAACACTAAAGAAGATACTTTGAAGAATGCTAAAAACCGGTAACCATTGAGTGAGGGTTTCGGCAGGCTTCATAAAGTCAAATTTAAGACCTTTTCATAAATGAAATTTCAGACTTATAGAGGGCTAAACACCAAGGATTTTTTCTGATGGCCCATTTGGACAAATCGAAAAGATTTCTACTTGCCTCATCAAAAAAATTCTACTTTAGTTTTAGCCATGTATTTTAAATAATGTGTCGAAACAAGCAAACTCCTGTTGTATACAAGTGTCCTCACCAGGTAGCTATAAATACATGGGCAACTTTTAAACAAATGTTATTGAACAGAAGATAATTACAATATATTGGTAAATAGAGTTAAAACTGTACTTTTGCTAAAAGTTCTATTGACATGCATTGTTGGGAATTGAGGGTGACACGATGGCTCAGTGGTTAACACTGTCGCCTCACAGCAAGGAGGTCGCTGGTTCGAGCCCCAGCACATGCCCTATAGGTGAACTGAATAAGCTGTAGAATGTGATTGTGATCGGTATGGGTGTTTCTCAGTACTGGGTTGCGGCTGGAAGGGCATCCGCTGCATAAAACATATGCTGGATAAATTGGTGGTTCACTCCGCTGTGGCGACCCCTGATAAATAAAGGGACTAAAGGCTGATTTATACTTCTGCGTCAATCGCACGCGTATGGTCTGGCGCAGTCTTTGCACGGTTGCATACCCCTCGCCGTGGCTGACGCTGCCGCTCTCAAAACATGTTAATACATGTCGCAACGATGCGTAGTGCAAGCTCGTGATTGGTCGGTTTGGTATCGATGACGAGTGTGGGCGGGGGTGAGAGCCACACAAACCCGTTGGAGCGAGTGTTTACAAGTGTCGAGTCCTGTGAAGGAGCTCCAGATGGAAACTTTTGTTTTGGGTTTACCTTATGATTAAAGTTGTTGCACGTCTGCCGGTTCCCACCTCAGAATGAGCGAGTTTTAGTTTACTTGTAGCATTCAGAAAAAACAAAACACCCACGAAGAAACATGACACACAGGAACATAAATACCCACTGCCAGCTAGTGGTCGGAAGAGTTATTGCAGAGCAACACAGACAGAAGTATAAATGCACTGCGGGTCACGCCGATCACTCGACACAGAAGTATGAACCAGCCTCAGCCGAAGGAGAAGGAATGAATTGGCCTGATTGGGAAACTTTACATGGACAAAGGACAATTAAGACCAGTTTATAATTATTTAAAACCTACAACACTATATTTGAGTGAATTTAAGACTTTTTTTAAGGCCTAAAATTTTGCCTTTGAAATTTAAGACCTTTCAAGACGTTTTAAGATCCAGCAGACACCCTGTGACTTCCGCAGTAGGAAAAAACAAATACTATGAAAATCAAGGGTTACATGTTTCCAGCTTTCTTCAAAACATCTTCTTTTGTGTTTGTATTCTTTTGTGCTTTCATTTTTTGGGTGAACTATCCCTTTAAATCCAACTATCCTTTTAAATCCCGTCTGACTAGTGTTCTTCGACAACACTTCCCAACAATGATTAAAAATTAGTTCAGTTCATGATTCTGTTGTGGCTGTTCGACCATATTTACACCATAAAAGCAAATCTGTCCAACAACTGTGCTTTTAATTACCTCTGCGAGTGGTTGAATGTGGACAAACTCGAAATATTTTATGTCCTATAAACCTGTATTTAGCATTGGCCTAAATTGAAATAAAACAGTCATATTGTGCAGAAGCTTAATAAAAAGCTATAAAAGAAGCCATATTTACACAATCACTCCTGGACGGTGCATTAACATCATCAGAAAAAGCACAGTTGAATTGTCAACATGCAGGTTAACGTACCTGAGGATTGACGTCATCTTTGGCTGAAAGCTGAAGGTCTCCATCATCATCATTGGCTTTATCTTCTTCTACATCAGAGCTCTTTTCCTCAGAACCATCATTTTCCTCCTCTTCTTCATCATCATCATCATCATCATCATCATCATCATCATCACCATCACTGCCTGAGTCTTCAAGCCCAGAGAAAACGCTCTCTTCACTGTCTGACAGATCAGCCGGATCCTCATCTCCATCATCTAGACGACCATCTTTACCACTGTCCTTATCAAAGATAGGCAACTGAGGAAAAAAATACATGAAAAAATTGAGGTGACGTTGGATTTGGCTGCTGCTTTTGACCTTGACTCAAAACTGAAGCGGTTTTGGCGTCTTGTTGGTTATTGAGGCAAATTTGGTTTTATATTTGCACATTCGTTCATTTTTGAACAAGGTGACACGGTTTCAATATTGTTTATCATGTTAATTTGAATATTTGGACTGAAATAGCATGCAAGTATGACTTCAAAACAACATTAGCACTATTTAACAGACTCTGAACAATGGTGAACATGTACAGTCATTTGCTGCTAGTATGATAAACCTATTTAGAATTGGCAAGGAATACATTTTGAATGATATTGTTAGGTGGAAAGTCTGAACGTGAGAATACAAAACCAACTTTAGCTCAATGGAAAAGAACACAGTCAAAACCCCTAATTACCTCATAATGACATGTACATACGTAAACAAATGTATTTAAAACTACACGGTAATCAAATTCATACATAAGCACAATCTTAAATGCTTTAAAAACGACTTCAAATAACTAGCTTGACATATATTGAATGAAATGCCTTCAAACTTCATACTAGCAGTGTTAGTATGATGCATTTCAACTCAACACAACACAATATCACACATTTAGAAACACGATAGACAACTAGCCGGTTGAACAAACACAGATGACACCCATAAATCATATATTATAAATGTAAATTCAACTTTTCTCATTATTAACCTCAAATTCATCAAGTGAGACCACCTCAAGTCGACCGCGCGCTATATAAACACGCGTGATTTTATATAACGAGTTGAGTCAAACTACTGCCTGAGTACTTCAGAACAACAATACACAAACACAGCATCAAATCATACCTGTTCCTCTTCATTCTCCTCTAAATGTCGTTTCTTATTCTTTAATTTGCTCATGGTGCCGCTGTGAGTTGGACGCATGCTGAAACTGCGACCATGTGGGTTTGAATCAAAGAGGTGAAAGGTCAAACAGTGACGCGTTCGATATATTTATTTATTCCACTTGTTGTTTGGATTACTTTCCTATAAATTGTACTCAGCCCCTATTTTATTCAAATGAATTGTCTTTTAAAAATAAAACATGTTGGACTAGAATGCGTTTTAACGTAACTGCGTCTGATGCAAAAGGTTAAAGTTCAACGTAAAATACGTGCCGTTTTAAAATCTCAATTTTGTACAGATTAATAATTTTAGACGTATTAAAAGTAATAAAAACGCAGTCTATTCGTTTTATTTACGTTTTTAGTTATAATAACCGTTAAAATGTTAATAGATATTTTAAACACCCGTCGCGCTGGCGTCATCGGAACGCGACGCCTCCCAACGCTTCTTGTTTTCTACGCAGTTAATACGCGATGTGGATTTAATGGAAATTTCCACTTATTCTGGATCATCTAAAACACCAAATCCATTCGATTGAATCGTAACGATCACTTTTTAAGCAGGATCCGGACTCTTCGAGGGGTTATGAGAATTAAATCGGCTCGTTTGAACGGTTTAATCTGTAAAGCTTCACTTCGAGTGTGACTCCGCGCTTCGTCACTGACTTGTTACAGCGTTTTAATTACCGTCCGAAATCATCACTAAACTCTCCGTGATGGAGTATCACAGTGTTGGGCCCGGGGGAGTAGTGGTGACTGGGAACAATGTACCTGCGTTTCTGACCAAACTCTGGACGCTGGTGGAGGATCCGGACACTGACCCGCTGATCTGCTGGAGCCCCGTAAGTCCAGTCTGGATATCGCTTTCAGATCGTTTGAGGACGGTTTACTGAGCTGGATTATAGTTATATTTAAGTTATATTTTATAGTTATATTAAGTTATAGTTATATTTTATTGTCATTTTTCTGGATGTGAGGATTACATTAGGACCCAATGTTGTGTATTCCAGGCGAACCACGCTGCTAGTTAAGCATACATATAAACAAACAACAATAATATATATAAACCTAATGTTATATATAGCTAAGAACTTATTTTACTATATATAAATATAATCTAAGATAACCCGTATAAGAAATGTACATAAATGGTATACATGATGCTTTTTAATATAGATATTTCAGAGATCATTTAAACATTTTAATGCGTTAGTTTGGGCCTAATATCCTCATATCCGTTGATATGAAGGCACAAGATTGTGATTTTACTGAAAAAAAGTGTCTTGTATTATAAATAGGTCTGGTAATACCGAATAGTAGCATGGTAAACAACATGGGGAATGTGTCACGAATGTGCGAATATAAAACCAACTTTACCTCATAAACACTACGTTTGTTCATATAAAGGCACAGGATTGGGATTTTACCGAAATATTTATCTTTTATTATGAATAGATGTGGTAAAACCAGTGTAAAATGGGCCTAAATGTATTTAGAGAGCTGTCTTTTGGATGATATTTGAACTCTTAACAGTCTCAATCCCACAGATGGTATTTTTACATTTTCATGTTCATATTTAATACAATTCTTTATTGGGGTAAAGTTGATTTTATATTCACACATTCAGACTTTCTCCTTATAATATCATTTCAGAAAAGTTTTCTTTGCTAATTTTAAATAGATCAAATTATATTAGCAGCCAATGACTATCAAAGAACAACATTGTTGTTTTGAAGTCATACTTGAATGTTATTTCAGACCGAATATATAAAAGTAGCGTGGTAAACAATATAAGGAATGTGTCACAAGTCGTCACTGTTCAAAAATGAACGAATGTGCGAATATAAAACCCACTTTACCTCATAAACACTACGTTTGTTGATATAAAGGCACCGGATTGAGATTTTACCGAAATTTGTATCTTTTATTATGAATAGATGTGGTAAAACCTGTGTAAAATGGGCCTAAATGTATTTAGAGAGCTGTCTTTTGGATGATATTTGAACTCTTAACAGTCTTAATTCCACAGATTCTTTAATGGGGTAAAGTTGATTTTATATTCACACATTCAGACTTTCTCCTTATAATAACATTTCAGAAAAGTATTCTTCGCTAATTCTAAATAGGGAAAATTATATTAGCAGCTAATGACTAAGTGCAACAACATTGTTCACAGTCAATTAGATAGTGCTAATTTTCTTTTGAAGTCATACTTACCTGGTATTTCAGACCGAGTATATAAAAGTAGCATGGTAAACCATGTAGGGACCGTGTCACAAGTTGTTGCTTTGTTCAAAAATGAACGAATGTGCGAATATAAAACCAACTTTACCTCATAAACTCTACGTTTGTTGATATGAAGGCCAAGGATTGTGATTTTACCGAAATATTTATCTTTTATTATGAATAAATATGGTTAAATAAATGGGCCTAAATGTATTTAGAGAGCTGACTTTAAGTTTATATTTGAGCTTTTAACAGTTACAATCCCACTGACAGGGGTTTATTGAGGTAATGTTGGTTTTATATTCACACATTCAGACTTTCTCCTTAATAATATAATTTAAAAAAAAGTGTTCTTTGCTAATTCTAAATAGGGAAATCATATAAGTAGCCAATGATTATCAAAAATCCAACTTTGTTTACTGCTAAATAGTGCTAATTTTCTTTTGAAGTCATACTTGCATGCGATTTCTGACCGAATATATAAAAGTAGCGTGGTAAACAATATAGGGGCCGTGTCAGAAGTTGTCACTTAGTTAAAAAATGAACGAAAATGCAAATATAAAACCAACTTT
>CAIGQW010054307.1:593805-604008 GCA_903798125.1 Danio choprae
ACATACTTAGTTTATAAAATGTCATGATATTTATTCCTGATTGTCCACATTTTGTAATTTAGAGATATGTTTTTGTAATAATAAAAATAGTCATTTTATTTACTGTTTCATGCCACTAATGCTGCCTAATATATTTTTTAGAATAATAATAGTAATCATAATCATCATATTTATATTTACAGTGGTTCGTGATATTATTAGTAGACCACATTTATGAGCTTAAAGGATTTTAAAAATAATATTAATACCTTTTATATACAGAGTTTCATGATTTTAATACCTAGTTTTCCATGTGTAGCTTAGCTTAGAGGGTTAAAGTAAAATAATCATGTGTTTTATTTACAATGTTCTGTAATATTAATATTTTATAACAATAATCATACTTTCATGATCTTCCTAATTGTCAAAATTTAGCTATAATTGTAGTTTTATTTATTTTTTATTTAGTATTATTTAATATTTGAGTAAATAATTACTCATTAAGTTGAACGGAGAAAGGAGTTGACATTATGAACATTATGGTAACGCGTTTCTGTTCTTATAACATATATTAATGTCTTTCTTGCAGATGGTTTTCGGAAAGTGGTCCACATTGAGCAGGGAGGGCTGGTAAAACCAGAGAAGGACGACACAGAGTTCCAGCATCCATATTTCATCCGGGGACAGGAGCATCTTCTGGAGAATATTAAGAGGAAGGTGACCACGGTGAGTGCGTTCTCATCTGATTTAACCAGACAATTACATCTGCACATCATAAAACATCTTATTAAAATGAGAATATATGAGCGGGACGTGTATTAGACCCTCAGTGACCTTGAGTTTTAAGTGCCCTCCTGGTTTTTATAATTAGTCAGTATTTCAGAGGGGCTTTTTAAATCCAAAGCAGCTTACATTGAGGCTGAAGTTGATTTAGGACGCTGTTATGATGTCAGACCTGTAATGCGCTCTCAGCTGATGGGGGTTTTTGGGGGGTTTCCCCTGCTGTTCTTGTTAGGCTTTGAAACCTGCAGTGTTTTTCTTTTTAGATCCACATTTGACAATTAAATTCTTCCACTGGGAGAAATTTAATAAAGTAGGATTAATGGACCTTTCCTACTCGATGCCAGAACTGTATGTGTAGTTTGTGCTGTAGGGGTTTTTCTAGTTGTGTTTTTTTTTCTTTTCCATGTTTTTTAGATGCATTTGACTGATGCATTTGCCGTTTATTTTTATATTATGATGTAATATTATGATTAATAAAATATTTGCATTTATGAGTTTTTATTTTATGATTTTTATTATTTTTTTTAAATAAAAAATGTAACAAAATAATTTATTATTTTAAAATGCATTGTATGACGACTCTGGTGACTATTTATTTATTTATATTAGATTTTATTTTATTTATTTATGCATTTTTGTGAGTATTTATAACAATTTGAATGTAAATACTCACAAAAATGAATAAATAAGTCAAATAAAATCTAATATAAATTATTAACAGGTCACCAGAGATGTCATATGAGGTTTATTATTTAGCAAAATAATTTATCATTTTGAAACATCTTATAAGACATATCTGATAACCATTTATTTATACATTTATTTATTTATATTATATAATATTTTATTTGACTTATGCATTTTTGTGAGTATTTATATTTATTTTAACAATTTTATTATAAATCCTCACAAAAATGCATAAGTAAGTCAAATAAAATGTCATATAAATAATAAATTAATAGCAGGTCAGCAGAGATGTCATATGAGGTTTATTATTTAACAAAATAATTTATCATATAACCTTAAGATTACCTTAAGATGTATCTGATGACCTATTATTTATTTATTTATATTACATTTTATTTGAATTACTTATGCATTTTTGTGAGTATTTATATTTATTTGAACAATAAATATAAATACTTACAAAAATGAATAAATAAGTCAAATAAAATGCAATATAAATAAATAAAAGGTCACCAGAGACGTCATATGAGGTATTTCAAAATATTTTTATATATATATATATATATATATATATTATTTATAAGTATTAACTTTTAAGCATATAGAGTTAATATATTATGCAATGTTTTTTATTTTATTTCATGTTTTCACAATATTAGTCAGAATCATTGGATTAATTACAGACCAATTTACAATTACAGACCAACATACAGACCAGCCCCTCATATTCTGTTTAGAGATCTGCAACAGAGCTGGGGTGATGGCTAACCAGCCCAAGTATTGTTATTTTTTGCAATCAATGGTTTCCATGTGCTCTGCCGGGTTTCCTTAGGCCTCTTTGACTCCCGGTGTCCCTCTTTCCTCCCTTTGGCTCAGTGACAGATTGCGATAATCAACAGGACTGAGCTGAAGCCAGCTGGAGACTGAGCGTGGATTAGAGACTGAGGTTCTCTGGCACTTAATCTGGCGTCGCTCTGATGCTCCATCACCACTTTCCAGTTCTCCGATTTATAGTCTTTCCTCTGCCGCTCTGTCCAAATGTCCAGCTCAGGGCGGAAATCAAACCATTAGCACATGCTTTCCACTACGTGAGGGTTCAGAAAGGGGTCACACACACACACACACACACACACACACACACACACACACACACACACACACACACGCGCACACGCATCTTCATCTCTGACGTTTTCATTGTGTCCATCTGCAGGTGTCGAATATTAAACATGAGGACTACAAGTTTAGCACGGACGACGTGTCTAAAATGATCTCAGATGTCCAGCACATGAAGGGAAAGCAGGAGTCCATGGACTCCAAAATCAGCACCCTCAAACAGTAAGTCATGAGAAGTCGGTAGATATTCTGAAAAATGAATATTCTGTCATTGTTTGTTCACTCTTCACTTTTTCCAAATTTTCAAAGTTTTATTTTCTTTCGTTGAAACCAAAAGAAGATATTTAGAAGAATGTTGGAAAATTGGTTCCCATTTATCTGATTAAAATACAGTAAAAAGTTAAAAAGTGTTCGCCCTTCACTTTTTCCAAATTGTAAAGTGTTTTTTTCCTTCTTCTTCTACCCAAAAGAAGATATTTTGAAGAATGTTGAAAAACCGGTAACTTTTAGCTTCTTTTTTTTGTAATAATAATTTTTTCTTGGGTTTCACCTTTAATTTTATAGGACAGTAGAGAGTATAGGCAGGAAAGTGTGGGGAGCAGAGAGAGGGGAAGGATCGGTATAGGACCTCGAGGCAGCAATCGAACTCTGGTTGCTTGAGCACCAGATTGCCATGTGTCGACGCACTAACCACTACGCCATTGGTGCTGACAACTATTGACTTCTATAGTATTTTATTCATTCATTCATTTTCCTTCAGCTTAATCGCTTATTTGTCCCGTTGGGCCAGTTGACATTTCTGTGTGGAGTTTGCATGTTCTCCCCATGTTGGCGATGTAACAATTAAAGAGAAAATTACACTTTGTATCACAATAATTATTTACTTTTCAACATATTTTTAAAAGGAAAACACTTTTATTTTGAATTATAATAATACACTCACCGGCCACTTTATTATGTACACCTGTCCAACATGGTCAAACCGATCTGCTGCAGTTCAAACCGAGCATCAGAATGGGGAAGAAAGGGGATTTAAGTGACTTTGAACGTGGCATGATTGTTTGTGCCAGACAGGCTGATCTGAGTATTTCAGAAACTGCTGATTCACGGATTTTCAGGCACAACCATCTCTAGGGTTTACAGAGAATGTTTGAAAAAAGAGAAGATATCCAGTGAGCGGCAGTTCTGTGGGCGCAAATGCCTTGTTGATGCCAGATAGAAAGGCAACAGTAACTCAAATAACCACTCGTTACAACCGAGGTCTGCAGAAGAGCATCTCTGAACGCACAACACGTCCAACGTTGAGGCGGATGGGCTACAGCAGCAGAAGACCACACCGGGTGCCACTCCTGTCAGCTAAGAACAGGAAACCGAGGCTACAATTCACACATGCACACCAAATTAACAATAGAAGATTGGAGAAATGTTGCCTGGTCTGATGAGTCTCGATTTCTGCTGCAACATTCAGATGGTAGGGTCAGAATTTGGAGTCCACAACATGAAAGCATGGATCCATCCTGCCTTGTATCAATGGTTTAGGCTGGTGATGTAATGGTGTAGGAGATATTTTCTTGGCCACTTTGAGCCCATTAGTACCAATTGAGCATCGTGTCAACGCCACAGCCTACCTGAGTATTGTTGCTGACCATGTCCATTTCTTTATGACCACAGTGTACCCATCTTCTGATGGCTACTTCCAGCAGGATAACGCACCATGTCATAAAGCGCCATGTCATAAATCTCAGACTGGTTTCTTGAACATGACAATGAGTTCACTGTACTCAAATGGCCTCCACAGTCACCAGAACTCAAACCAAAAGAGCACCTTTGGGATGTGGTGGAATGGGAGAATCTGCAGCAACTGTGTGATGCTATGAATTGGACCAAAATCTCTGAGCAATATTTCCAGTACCTTGTTGAATCTGACACGAAGGATTAAGGCAGTTCTGAGGGCAAAATGGGGCCCAACCCGGTACTAATATGCTGTACCTAATAAAGTGGCCGGTGAGTGTATATGACAATATTACTGCTTTTATACAGTATTTTCAATCAAATAAATCCAGCCTTATTGAGCAGGAGAGACTTCATTTAAAAACATGACCCAAAAAATCCTAATTATTCCAAACTTATTTTGACCAGTGGTGAATCAGTCAATATGTTACTTTCTCTTCCTGTTCTGGTTTAGTCAAGTATCTAAACTGACTGCTAAGTAGAAGTATTTCACTGATGTAACATTTGGCTTGTTGACAGTAGTTCAGTTAATCCTCATCCAGTGTTATGCCGACTGGATATCAATAGTGGTTCAAAGTGTAATGGCTGAGATGTGAATGTGGGCTAATCTCTGCCGGGTTTGTGGCTGCTCATTAAAGCTTCACCTTTTTCAACCCGGTTAGTCATGGCTCTAAATCAGCCAATGTGACTCGCTTTTGCAGCTGTTCTGAGCTCAGTGTTAGAGTTTGTCTGTTCAGCTGCTACACACGCACGCACACACAGACACGGGCCGAATATTACTGATGATATCAACATGTGATAGTCACCACTGAAATTAGTTGGTTATTATTACTCAAGGATTGGTTATTGATTACTTTATTTGCAATTTAGTAAATTTTTGCACATTAAAACTAATTTTTAACGTATTTCATATTTTAGAAATATAACAAATCATGTGAAAAATGAATATAATTTTAAAGGCCAGGACTAGGCCTTCACTAAATTAGGTTAAGTTGGTTTTATACAAATGAATTGGCAAGTTATTTTTAGCTAAGACAACTCATACTTGCTATTTAGCTTAGGACTAGACTTAAACCAGAGGTAAATGTTCCAACATGTTATTGAGTATGATCTTATTCGTGATTTCATGAATTTCATTCATTACAGCTACTTACTTTACTTATTATAACTTACTTTACGATATTTATTTTCGTCTAAATGTTGTTGTTGTTGTTGTTGTTGTTTTTATCAAACTGTATTTAATAGAGATTTTAAAAAGTTACATTTTATGATACAGATGCGCTTTAAACTACTGAGGCAAATTGTTGGTTTTTTTACTGTATTTTTGTATTTAAAGATTGTTGTATTTTTTTCTGGTTGAGGATTTGGAGAGTGTTGAGAGTTCGTTTAGTGTTAATGTGTTGTCTGATTGAGGATTTGGAGAGTTTTAAGAGTTCGTTTGGTGTTAATATTTATTTGATGGAGGTTTTGGACAGCTCTGATCCTCCTGCTTTGTGGTTGCTTTGCCTGGTTGAGTATTTGGAGAGTTTGTTTAGTGTTAATGTTTGTTTGATGGAGATTTTGAAAAGCTCTGATCCTTGTGTTTTGTTGTTGTTTTGTCTGGTTTTGGATTTAGAGAGTTTTGAGAGTTTGTTTAGTGTTAATGTTTGTTTGATGGAGGTTTTGGAGAGCTCTGATCCTCCTGCTCTGTTGTTGTTTTGACTGGTTGAGGATTTGGAGAGTTTGTTTGGTGTTAATTTTTGGAGAGCTCCAATCCTCCTGTAACATGATGTTTAAAATAAGAAGACGGCATTCTTATGCTGTTGACGTTAGGCATTAGATGTTTGACGCAGTGAGAGCTGGAAATCACAAGAGGCCTCAGTTGTGTTTAACCCAGCGGTGCTTGTCTGTAAACCAGCAACATTCAGGAAGAAGCACTTTTAAGAGCGTCGTCCACCTCTCACCCCTCAGCACATGGGACGGGGGTTTATAGAGACAGCTGTGGAGGATCAGAGTGCTCCAAAACCTCAATCAAACTTACAATATAACCAAGCAAACTCTCCAAGATTTCCAAATCTACAACTAGACAAAGCAACAAAAAAGCAGGAGTTCTCCAAAACCTCCATCAAACAAATACTAACACCAAACAAACTCTCAAAACTTTCCAAATCAGTTAACCAGACAAAACTACACCAAAACTCAGGGATCAAAGCTCTCCAAAACCTCCATCAAACTCACATTATTACTAAACAAACTCTTAAAACTGTCCAAATTCTCAACCAGACAAAACGACAACAAAACACAGAGATTAAAGCTCTCTAAAACTAGTTTGAGCACGCATTAATGTTAACAGAGGCGAATAGGAACGTAATTTGGTGTGCGTGTGTTACTCGTGCTCCTGTGAACATCTGATTTTCACCAAAATTGGCACAGTCAATCTTCACACTGTCCTGACAAAGATTTATCAAAGGCTTTTCGATAGACCCAAGCATTCTTGAATAACACGTAAATGAATTTGGCAAAGAGCTTGATAAAGTAGATAAAGTACTTGATAAAGTACCTTAAGTATATTATTTTGTCCAAACTTGGAGTTTGTTTATTATGGCACAGGGTCACCTACCCAGTTTTATCACATTTTGCTTGTCTCTGTATTTCATAGAAATATCTCGGGCATAGTGGTGTTTCAATTTCCATCTAGGCCGTGGTGATGTTCAGTTTGGACCTGTGTTTTGTTCCTCTGTGCTGGATTGTATTCAGGCCACGCGTGTCTCTGTTCATGTTGGACTCGTGAGCGAACACTTAAAATGTCTTTTTATCAGTGTCAGGGGAGTTTAGAAGAAGCAGGCCTTACTCAATCACCCAGAACAGAACCTTCACTGAGCGGTCACTGCTGCATTTGTCCTGCTCAGTGTGGTTCAAACATCATTACATGAATGGAAATTCCACTTTAATAAAAATGAACCTCTGAATATGAATCTGCTGTGTGTCTCTCCCGCAGTGAGAACGAGATGCTCTGGAGGGAAGTTGCCACTTTGAGACAGAAACACTCTCAACAACAGAAAGTCGTCAATAAGGTACATTTTGATTGATACAAATGTATTTCATTGGTAAAATGTGTTTTGTAAAGCAGCCTTACATTAAATGGCATTAGTATCACTTTAACCTAATAACTCAACTTTACTTCCATATTATGATATATATGCTCATGTATTGTGTATGTTGGGTGTGTGATATCTGGTAATTGAAGTTTGTGATTAAAAAAATCTATAAATATTTGTGATATTTGGTGATTTAATATGGTAATTGTTTGTTTTAATGACGTGCAAACTGGCATTGATTATGTTACGTGATTGTGTAACAAAGCCTATCAGAATATCTATTTTTTTATGAAAGCATGTGAGTGATATTGGTTTTATACAAAGGTTTAATGAACAATAAGTTCATAATGAGCGAGTTACATTTTTGGTGCAGTATTGTCTGTTTTTTTTTGTTTTTGTTTTTCCGGTTCTGCCAATTGAAGTATTTTTAAATAAAGCTGATGCAGAACATTTGTGCGTCTTGGATCAATGAAACACTGAAGTATTGCTCTATTTATAAAGACACTTTCAAATGAATCAGCCATTTTAAATGAATCATTTGAATGAATGAATCACTATGCCACTTGTCGCCACCTACTGGCAGTTTGGTGTCATATTTCTAATTGTATAGTTATTTTCCAATTTTTAAATGCATTCATTTCTTTTTCTTATTGTCTTTATTATGTATAATGTGAAAATACTTTATGTAGGGCTTTAAAATATTTAGTTATTTATTTTTTTTGCAATGTTTTCTTGATTCCATTTTTTTTCCCCAAGTTTAATTGTTTCAGGAATCTGTTTTTAATGGTGAGGTAAAATTTTTGCTAATAAAAGTTAGTCTAATTAATTGAAATCATCACCTTTGCAATTTAGTAACAATTTATTTAAAGGTTAATAATTTTTTTATTTTATGCCTCTGCATATACTTAAAGTGAATGTATTTTTTTTCCTTCGTTTCCACAGCTCATTCAGTTCCTGATCACACTAGCGCGGTCCAACAGAGTCCTGGGAATGAAACGAAAGATGTAAGTCAAAATCACGTTCATACATTTCTAAATCTACATTATTATAAATTATTATATATAAATAAATATTTATTTTAATTAAAATATAAATTTAGGTAATTTTATTAATTTATTATTTTATTTATTTTAATTCATTTATTTATTTACATTTTTTATACGTTTATTATTTTGTTCATTTATTTTAATTCATTAATTTATTTTAATTTATTTAATTTATTTGTTTATTATTTATTATGTTTTATATATATATATATATATTTATTTATTTATTAATTTATTTATTTTTACTCTATTTAATTTTTCTTTGCTTTTGTTGTCAGGCCACTGATGTTGAATGACAGCAGCTCTGCTCACTCCATGCCCAAATACTCTCGTCAATACTCTCTGGAGTCTCCTGCTGTGAGTATTCTGCATGCTAACATCTCAAACTACCAGCTCTGTCCACCAGTGGTAACAAGGTTTAAGTTTATTTCTATTTTCCCATTTGCAGCCCTCCAGCACAGCTTTCACAGGAACTGGCGTCTTCAGCTCAGAATCGCCGGTCAAGACGGGGCCAATCATTTCTGACATCACTGAACTGCCCCAGTCCAGCCCTGTGGCCACAGACGACCGGTGAGTAAATCTTACACAGCTGATCAAGGAGATTGGTTGCAGTTCACCACCAATTCAAAAGAAAGGAATTCATTTATGTATATATGACAAAAAATACTTTTTCTTTTCATTATTCTAATGCAGTCAATTTCTAATTGTGTGTGTGTGTGTGTGTGTGTGTGTGTGTGTGTGTGTGTGTGTGTGTGTGTGTGTGTGTGTGTGTGTGTGTATATATATATATGTGTATGTGTGTGTTTACACACACACACACACACACACAATAATAATGGACATTAGGGTGCTTAAAATGTAAAAAAAAAAAAGTGATATAATAATTAATTTTATTTTTAAATTAAATAATAATATTTAAATATAAACATGCATGTAAATACGTTAGTTTAACATTTTTAAAACTGATTTCTTTTGTCTGTTTTATAAACTGAAATCAAGTTAATGTATTTCACCGTAATTTTATTTTATTTATTGATTTAATGAAAGTTTTTCTCTAAAATCTTCTATGTGTCAATGCATTTTTTCCATCATTATTAGCATCTAAAAATTTTGGTGAAAATATCACAGTTAAAAACGGTAAAGATCATTTGTGAATATAAACTGAAAATACCAAACCCTCTTTCATAGAATGAGCCCACTGGTCCACATCAAAGAAGAGCCCTCTAGCCCAGTCCATAGCCCTGAGGTAGAGGAGGTGTGTCCTGTGGAAGTAGAAGTAGGGGCGGGGTCTGATTTGGCTGTGGACACGCCCCTTTCCCCCACAACCTTCATTAACTCCATCCTTCAGGAGAGCGAGCCAGTCTCCGCCATGACTACGCCTCCCAGCGAACAGAAGTGCTTGAGCATCGCCTGCCTGGACAAGTGAGTACTGACAAGACACTAACAAGTCTACATCCAGAGCCTACTGCTGAGTTCACTTCCTGGGTGCATACCATTTCCTAAAGCTGGCTTTCTTAGGCCCTGTTTACACCTGCTATTAAAATGCATTTAGGTTGATAGAGTCATAACTAGACAGGAAAAACATATTCTGTTCACATTTGCGATTTAAACGTGTCTCTTTTGTCCACTAATGACCACAACCAGTGGATGATGAGGCCTTTTTTGACCTTTCGATATAATTTCATAAAAATGCTAGTGGTATTTACGTACTGTACAGACAAAAAACTATCACTATTACACAACTTAACTATGATATACTCATATATATATATATATATATATAT
>CAIGQW010054307.1:609008-624809 GCA_903798125.1 Danio choprae
TTTTATTTAATTTAATTTTTTTTATTTTATTTTATTTTATTATTATTTTTTTTTTCTTTCCCAGATGTGTTTGAGCTCTGTCCAGTAACATAATACATTTTCATTGAGGAAATATTTTTAATAATTCAAGTTTAAAATCCAAACCAAACTACAAAAACTGCAATGTCTGGTGGATAAAAACACCTGCAGTATATAATAATTCTAAATTATTTATATATTCATATATTTTGTATATATTTTTTTCTTACCTTAATTCAGTTTTAAAAATGTATATACATTTAATATAAATATAAAATATATAAATATAATTAATTATTAAATATAATTAATATAAATTTATAGTAATTAGTTTATATAAATTTAATATAATTTACTTTTTTTTTTTTTTATTTTTATTTAATTAATTAGTTTTTTATATTAATAATAATAGTAATAATAATAATAATTATTATTTTTTATTATTATTTTATTATTATTATTATAATTAATATATAATTTTGTTTCTTTTTTTTAGAGCTGTTTGAGGTCAGGTCAATAACATAATACATTTTCATTGAAGATATTTTTATTTATTTATTTATTTATTTATTTAATTAAATTTGTTTTGTAAAAGTAAATTAACCAAATTTCTCTGTTACCTTAATTCTTTACCTGATTTTAAAATATATATTTTAATTATATTTAAATGAAGGCTTTGAGGTCTGTCCAATAACATTAATTCGAGTGTTATTTTTAATACGTGACTTTTCCAGCTCTGGCCAACCTCTTTAATTATTTGACAACGTGTGTGTGATGTCTCCAGTAACTCTGGATCTCAGGCTGTAGTTGTTGCTCCCGCTGAAGCAGCCCCTGTGTGATGTGTCTAGCGCCCCCTGCTGTCTCCAGTGCCATGTTGTGCTTCTGTCTTTTCAGTTATCCTCAGATGTCTGAGATCTCTCGCCTTTTCTCCAGCTTCTCCACCTCGTCTCTGCACCTCCGGCCTCATCCAGGGTCAGCATTTTCAGTCGGCCGAGCGTCCCCAGAACGCCTGACGCTGTGCTTGATCAGAAACATGCTAGCCGCGCTTAGCTTTTAGCTTGTATTCCCTGTCTCAATGCCATAAGGAGTAGCTCGTTTGAGTATAACAGATGCTGATTGGCCGGTTGGTGCGCTAGTTATTATAATTAGGCATTCGTGGGATTAATTTAAGCATGATCACTTTATTTAGCTTTTAGCTTGTATTCCCTGTCTCTATGCCATAAGGGGTCGCTCATTTCAGTATACCAAATGCTGATTGGCCGGTTGGTGCGCTAGTCATTATTCAGGCATTCAGGAGGTTAATTTGAGCATGATCACGGGTTTTATAAAGTCTAACGGGATGAAAGTGTGGAGTTTGGCATGGCGATTGAACGAAGACGCATGTCTTTGAAACTACCCAATCACCCTTTGACCCCTGTCCTCCCGCTTCCTCTGATTTAAATACTAATGTGATGAGGTAATCGTCCTCTCTATGATATCCTCGCCGACGTCATCACAGTTTTGATCTTTCTGGGGACCGGCCTCTCTCCCGTTCTCATAGGAGTGTGTTCACATGCTTCCTGCTTTTGCTGAAGTGACATTTGCTGATTTTGATTGGCTGATAAACTTTGAATCAGAGTTTTTGGTTTCTTGTTCGAGAGTGGACGTGTTCTGCCTCATTTGCAGCATTTGAATGATGATTTTCTCTGTTCTTTCTTTCTGTTTTTATCTTTCCATTTTTTTCTTTCTCTGCTTTTCTTTCTTTTTTCTTTCTCTTTTTCTTGCTTTATTTTCTGTCTTTTCTTTCTTTCTGTATTTCTTTCTGTCTCTTTTTTTACTTCTATCTTTCCGTCTTTTCTTTCTTTTTTCTTTCTTTTTCTTTCTTTTTTTCTGTCTTTTCTTTCTTTTTTTTCTTTTTTTCTGTCTTTTCTTTTTCTTTCTTTCTTCTTTTTATCTCTTTTTTAAATTTGTTTTCTACTCTATTATTTTTCTGTCTTTTGTCTTTCTTTCTTTGTCTTTTCTTTTTTTATTTCTTTATGCATTTTCTTTCTTTATTTTTATCTTTTCTTTTTCATCTTTCCTATATTTTTTGTCTGTCTTTTCTTTTCTTTCTGTCGTTCTTTTCTTCTTTTTTTCCTTCTTTTTTTTCTGTCTTTGTCTTTTTTTCTTTATGTATTTTCTTTCCTTTCTTCTCTTTTTTCTTTTTCTTTCTGTTTTTCTTTCTTTCCATACTTTGTTTTTTGTCTCTCTTTTCTTTCTTACTTTGTCTTTTCTTTATTTATTTCTGTCTTTTCTTTCTTTTTTCTGTCTGTCTGTCTTTTCTTTCTTTTTCTTTTCTTATGTCTTTCTTTTTGTCTTTCTTTTCTTCTTTTTTTTTCTCTTTTTTTCCAATTTTTTTTGTTTTTCTTTCTTTCTTTCTTTTCTGTCTTTTTCTCTCCGTCTTTCTTTCTGTCTGTCTTTCAGGACGGAGCTGAGTGACCATCTGGAGTGCATTGACAGTGGGTTAGAAAACCTCCAGCAGATCCTCAATGCTCAGTCCATTAACTTCGACTCCTCTCCTCTTTTTGACGTAAATATGCTTCTAAATATTCATTTAAACATTATAGCAGTTCTATTTGTTTACATTACATAGTGTTGTGTTTACAGATTTTCACTTCAGCAGCATCTGAGGTGGATCTAGACAGCCTGGCTAGTGTAAGTTTGCATTTATTTATGTGTTTTAATACATTTTTTTAATTGATTTTCTTTTAGCTACACTTTTGCATGTGATGTATGAAGGACAGGAGGATTGTTGTCTTAAAGTCGCCCTGAAATGGAAGTTAAAAGCTAAGAGCTTAAGAGCTAAGCCAAAGAGCCCCTATTATGGCTTTTTGAAAATGCCCTTCCATGCAGTGTGTAACACAGCCCTAAGATAAGCGAAATATCCAGCAGATGTTTAAATCTGAAGGTGCACCGTGTTTAAAACTATTGATTCATCTATAAATGAGTCGACTCAGAGTGGTTCAAATGAATCGTCACAGTAACGAATCTTTAGCCGTGTCGGCGTGATGTCGATACAGAACTCAGGCCCCGCCCATTTGTTGCGCTCGCAGACCCGGGAAAATTGAAACCCCCTGCCCACAAACACTGTAGAAAGAAAAAGAAGAAGACAAACACTGTAGCAGATCCCGGCTGAATCATGTCGCGATGACGCTGTGCTCTGAAGTGTGAGGGAAAGTTAGTGTTATTTTCCCTACCCAAACATGAGGCTGTTAAGAGTCAGTGCTTGAAGTTTTGCGTGGGTGCAAGTTAATTAATTAATAGGGATAGTTCACCCAAAACTCGTCCTCAAGTGATTCCAAATTTTAGTTGAACACTAAAGAGGATATTTTGAAGAATGCTGACAACCAGTTACCACTGACTTTAATAGTAGGTTACAGGTTTCCTGCATTCTTCAAAATATCCTCTTTAGTGTTCAAGAGAAGAAAGAAACTTGTGAAGGGTTAGTAAATAATGACACAGTTTTAACTTTTGGGTGAACTGTCCCTTTAATGCATATGTTCTTGGGCTCCTTCCATGAGATCTCTTATCTGGTTGGTGTTTACTGGCATGAGGGCGGGATCAACCTGTCAGTCACATGCGATCCACCAATAGCAAACCACAACCCTTCAGAGAGCTCTTTTTACTTGGAAAACATCACGGCAGGGAAGAAAAGACGACTATAAAGTGTGTTAATCATATCTACACACTGTCGTTACAGATCCAGGATCTTCTGTCACCAGATCCAGTGAAAGAAACCGAATCTGGACTGGACACTGATTCAGGTATTGCAGGATGCTTGAAAACTCACTAATTATTGAATATAGTTGGATGCAAAATTGTTAGCAAAAAACAAAATGTGTGCATTTTCAGGCAAGCAGCTGGTCCAGTACATGTCGCAGCCCATCATTCTCCCCGATTCCCTCAGCACCGACAGCAGCAGCACAGATCTGCCCATGCTCCTGGAGCTCCAGGGAGACTCTTATTTCAGCTCTGAACTCGCCGAAGATCCCACCATCGCCCTGCTCAACTTCCAGCCCGTCCCTGAAGACCCCAAACTATCATAGAAGTACTGCTGTCAAAAAGTACCCACTTCGGTAGCAGTCGGTGCTGACATTTTAAAAACGTCCATTTCCCGTTAGCATTAGTCTATAAAGGGATAGTTCACCCATAAATCAAAATGTACAGTTAATTTACTCGCCCTCAGGTCATTATTGTAGATGTAGCTGACTTTGTGTTTTCTTCTGTAGAACATTAAAGAAGATTTTTAGCTGAATCTGCATTTCCATATGCATATACATATAATGCTGCTATACATTACACTAATGACTGAATTTGGATAAATGTGTGTGCTCCACGAACTGTTTGACCAGGCTGTGGAATAAAGCATATATTATTGTAAATAATGTTCTGTTTCTTGCACAGAATGATCGTTTTACTTCTTAAGAATCTTTAAGTATCATCAGGAGCCACAGGGATCGATTTAAACTTGTTTGTATGTGCTTATTTTTAAAGAAACACTCTCCTTTTTGGAAATATTCTCATTTTATAACTCCCCTAGAGTTAAAATAGATGACTTTTACCATTTAGATTATTTTTATATACAAAATTTAGCTAATCTTCAGGTCTGGTGGGAACACTTTTAGCTTAGCTTAGCATAAAGCATTGAATTGGATTAGACCAGGGGTGTCCAAACTCGGTCCTGGAGGGCCAGTGTCCTGCTGAGTTTAGCTCCAACTTGCTTTAACACACCAGCCAGGACGTTTCTAGTATATCTAGTAAGAGCTTGATTAACTGGTTCAGGTGTGTTTGATTAGGGTTGGAGCTAAACTCTCCAGGACACCGGCCCTCCAGGAGCGAGTTTGGACACCCCTGGATTAGACCATTAACGTCTTACTCAAGCTAAATTGAAAAAAGTTTAGAAAAGTTATCAAGTTTTGATCATTTTCTTATGATCATTTTCTCATTTAATTTTAATTCTAGTTTCCCAGCTGGGGACTATTTTCAGGCACTGTGTAATATCATTGTGTCTGCTGCAGCCATTGTTACGACAGCAAAGTTCCTTGATTATTACGCCGAAATGAGAGTATAGTTCCTAGCCATGTCAACCTAGAAAATAACAACTTTTCATTTTCTGTTAGTCTTAGTACATGATGTATCTATAAAAGAGTGAAGCTTTAAATCGGATAATGACTCTAAATAACTGGTAATTTTTGAGATGCTAATGGTCTAATCCGTTTCAATGATTTATGCTAAGCTAAGCTAAAACAATTAACTCCTGCCAGAACCGTAAATCCGCTAAAAGGTAAAAATGGTAAAATTCTGCTTTTTAACTCCAGATGACTTGTAAAATGAGCCTATTTCCAAAGTTAAACGAATTGGAGTGTTGTTTTAATCTCGAAAACGAGTGAACGTTGACTTGCATTATAGACCGTTTCAATGTGGTGATGTCATTGGCCCCATTAACATCTCCTGTTTGTTGTCAAACTATTTCAACAAGAGGCCATTCAATCATATCTTAACGTTTTTGGATTCTCTGAAGCTATAGAAATGAAAAATTTAAATGTCGGAAATACATTATGACCATGATTGTTGTTTGTATCCCTCAAAATGGTCTATACGAATCACCAAGGACCACATATTCAGCTAAAACTCTTCTTTAATGTTCTACTGAAGGAAAAAAAAAACGTCACCTACATCTTAAATGTCCTGAGGGTAAAATTAACTATAGTAAATGAACTATAAATGATCGTTTTTGGGTGAACTGTCCCTTTAAGGATATCTGATTGGCCATTGTGTTCATGTACAGGTTTATTGTTGTTTATTTACATCCCCACAAGTCCAACAAACAAAAAGACAAATTTATATTAAATAATAATAATAAAAAAAGAATAATTATATATATATATATATTAAAACTAAATAATACACTGAAAAAAAATTCTGTTTCACAATCGATTTGTGCTTTTAGCTTATTAATTTGTACCAATATAAGTAGATTGAACTAAAGTTGTCGCAAAAAAAAAACCCTCAACAATTGTGTTATTTCGGCTCAATTTAAATAAGTAGTTTGAACAAACAGCAAATGTAATTTTTTAATTGTACACTGTAAAAAAATGCTGGGTTTCACACAATTCCTTCATGTTGTCCAAACACAAATACATTAAGTTAACTTAATGCTTTTTAGAAATTTAAGTTGAATGAACATAAATTAAGTTTTCCCCCACAAAATTGTAGGAATTGTGTTGTTTTTACTCGTTTTAAATAAGTCTTTTTTTTTTTTTTGAGTGTATAAGCAAAACCAAATCCAAACGAAAAGACAATTTAAACTAAACCACAACAATAGACACCAATCCCACACCCAAATAAAGACACATTCACGTAAAGTAAGGTATGACTGTGATTGGCTGTAATGATCAGCTTCTATATCTGCTCATAGACGGATCCTCTGATTAAACACTGCTTTCAGACACTCCAATCGTATCTGTTGAGCGCGTGAACACAATAGCCAATCGGCAATGTTCAAAAATGTGTTTGAATGTTAGCGGGAAATGCTGGCCTCATCGCTTTTTTTTTTTTCATTATTATCAGTACCAATTGGTACCAAAGTCAGTACTTTTGACATAACCATCATACACTGAAAAACAAACGTTTTTGCAAACAAAATATATGGGCTGCATTTAAAGAAACAAATTAAATTCAGTAATATTCAACTTAATTTGTTTACATTCAGCCCAAATGAATTGTTTGAAACCACTTGGCTTAAAATAATTTAGTAAATCCAATAGGGTTGTCCCGATACTGGAATTCGATACCAATCGATAGTGAAATTTAAAAAATGTCCATTTGAGCGCTGTTGAGCGTGTTCTTAAACAGCGCTGATTTGCCATTGTGCTCACGTGCTCAACAGAAATGACTGTGATTGGCCGCGAAGGTCATCAGTTCACCGAACTCACCGCTGTTTACTGAGTGTAACCACAGATACAGGGACACTGGAGCGTTTCAAAGTCACGTCGATCAGCTGGTTTGTCTATAAGCTGACATACGTG
The DNA here is from genome assembly GCA_903798125.1 of Danio choprae. Taxonomy (NCBI): domain Eukaryota; kingdom Metazoa; phylum Chordata; class Actinopteri; order Cypriniformes; family Danionidae; genus Danio; species Danio choprae. The sequence continues at coordinate 616,073 of CAIGQW010054307.1, forward strand.
TGATCCGCTAATGAATCATGACTTTAACACGCTCCAGTGTCCCTGTATATGTGGTTACACTCAGTAAACAGCGGTGAGTTCGGTGAACTGATGACCTTCACGGCCAATCACAGTCATTTCTGTTGAGCTTGTGAACACAATGGCCAATCAGCGCTGTTTAAGAGTGCGCTCAAATGTTAGCGGGAATTTGACGTTTTTAAAATTCCAGTATCGTATCGATTGGTACCGAATTCCAGTATCGTGACAACCCTAAAATCCAACGAATCATTTATTTCAGTGTAGAGAGAGCAGCTTTTATAAAGGGATTCACGTCTGTGTGGGGTTTTAACCTTTTATCCTCTGCATTGTGTTTATTTGGGGGGGTGGCGGGGGGAGTTGTTTATTTAACACGTCAGGGCTAGCCATTAACTCACTTCACTTTTAGTCAGCAATAGAGAAGATTCATTATTTCTTCGAAAACACATCCGAGTCGAAACACCCAAATAAGCTTTAATTTGTCAGCTACGTAGTTTCATTGTCAGAAAAAAACACAACCTAAATGCGTAATACCACATCTTCACTTTTATTAATCCGGATTACATTGAGATCTGCGCAATTCAGTCCAGCTGTACGTGCGTTTTCTGGTTCTGTACGTCTATTATTCTTTCAATATAATTATGCTGTGACTGGATTATTGTACTCGTACGTTTTCAGGACTTCTTTGCAGTATAAATTGCAAGGGAATTGATTTAAAGCAAAACAAAAAAAGTGTATATAAACATTATATAGGCAAAAAAATGAATTGATTTAATCAGACAAGCATTGAACAAGCATCAAAATCAATGTTAAACTGTTGTCAGAGCCATAGTTGTTGATCACATGATGTCTGGGGGTCGAGATGATGGCCTGTATTAGTTTATACTTAGCGCTGTTTTTGTACTAAATGTTTGGGAAGTTCTGGACAGCCAGCGACGCTGTGTATAGGATGTATGTTTGAATTTACAAATAGTTTGAAGTCTGTATTGGTGATGCGTTTGTTCGGGCTGAAACGAATGCATCGACGACACGTTCGACAGAGATGAGTTACACAATCTGTGTATTATTTAATGACAGGTCATTTATTTGTGCGTTTTTATGCACCCGGTGTGTACCCGGGACGATCCGATTGAAGAATTTGTGCAATAATTCAACTCCTAACTGATTGACGGCAACACACTTGTTTGTTTTTTGTTTGCATTATAAAAATAATAGACAAATGATATGCAGATCTGGCTATATTCCATCTAATAATAATAAATATATCACATAAAGGTCCTAAAAACAGGCACAATTTGTTTTTTGGATTAATATACAATATCTGTTTTAGGACTTTCATACGTTTTATGCTGCATTGACGATTTTTAATTGAATATTTTTTGGGGTGAATTTAGTTTTTCTGGCCTTTTTGTGCAAATTGGAAACCAAAAGGCAGATTTGAGCTTGTATTTTTGAGTGTGATTTGTGCACATGTTCTGCCCTGTAGAGACGTCTGTGCTTCAAACTCTTCTTTATTGTTTCGGACGGTAAAAAGAGAGGATCTGGGAACCGAATGTCAATCGTTGCTGATTCTGATCATTTTTTCAGTCATATATTAGTCATTGAATGACTGTCATAGCCGGAGAGACATTAATATTAGACATAAATTATTTTATTACGCATGTGAACAACACTTTGTGTATTGGTATGTTTCAAATAAAAATGTTTTTGAAAGTACCTCAAAGTAATTTAGTTTTTATTTCCTTTCATCTTTCATGGATTCTAGCTGGTCCATATAATCATTGGTTGGTTTAGATAGTTGATCGACTGGAAGAACATTGTGATAACCTTGATGGCCACCAATTTTACAAAAATCCTATGCTATAAATATTATGTTTTTCTTTTATTGGTCATTAGCCGGTATAGATAGTTGACCATCCTTTGGTAACCTAGTTAAGATTGGAAAACTACCAATTTTCCATATACTGAATGTTATAAACTAGTATTGTTGGTCTTTTGGGGTTAGTAGCTGGTTAAACTGGTTTCGAGTTAACCTGGTTAGGCTTGGTAGATCAACTATTTTTCACATACTTTGGTTTAACCATCTTGGTTTGAGTTGGTGTAGTTGGCCAGTTTTCCATGAATCGTACATTATGAACTAATATGTTGATCCTTTATGTTCATTGGCTGGTTTAGACAGTTGTTCAACTGGTAGACCATCATTTGGATCCATCTAGTTAGGATTGGAAAAATACTAATTTTCCAAATACTCTATGTTATAAACCAGTATTGTTGGTCTTTTGTGGTCAGTAGCTGGTTTAGATTGTCTTATCAGTTAATTGGTAGATCAGCTATTGGTTAACCTTGTTAGGCTTGGTAGATCAACAATTTTTCACATACATATGTGGGAACTTTATTGTCCGTAGCTGGTTGAAACTGGTCTATGTGGTCTACCAGCTTACCATCTGTCCTGGTTAACTTGGTTTGGTACTTCAGGTATTTTCAGTTGTATAAACTGATATGTATGGTGGTCCTTTATAGTCATTAGCTGGTCCAAAATGGTTTAGACAACTGGTAGACAATCCATTCCTAATATTGTTGAAAATCGGTGAACCTCCGATTCTTCAAATACTGCATGTTATAAACTAGTACTGTTGGTGCTGGTTGTAAACAACTTGGTTAACCTGGTGAGGGTTGGTAGACCACCAATTTATCAAATACTGATTCTTTTAAACTAGTATGTTGGAACTCAATTGTGATTAGCTGTTTGTGATTTATTAACCTGTTTAATAGACATCAATTTTCTGAAAAGTAGCTTTCATAAACTGGTATGTTGGTACTTCATTGTCACTTTAAGAGAGTCAATCGGCAGGCAGACCATCTTCTTTAACCCGAAATCCCCAGTTTTCTTAATAACAGACTTTTATAAAAAGGTATATTGGTCTTTTATGGTAAATAGCTTGATCAGACTAAGCTAATTAGGCTTAGAATAATCTATAAATCATCTGTTATAAACTGGTTTGTTGGCCCTTTATTGTCATTAATGGTTTCCCAACTGGTTTATACAGTCAATCAAGAAATAGACCATACTTTGCCAACCTGGTTAGGGTTGGTAGACCACCGATTTTTTTTTTTTACAACTAGTATGTTGGAACATTATTGTCAATGGCTAATTGTAACTGGTTTATGTCGACTACCAGCTTAACTATCTTTGTTAACCTGCATGGTTTGGGATGGCAGCCATTAGCTTGTCCACAGTGGGTTAGACAGTTTGATCGACTGGTAGACCGTCTTTTGATTGATAAACCATCAATTTTCCCCAACTCAATTGTGATTAGCTGGCTAAAACTGGTTTACCTGGTCTACCAGTTTATCAACTATCATTGTTAAGCTGTTTGGTGGTGGTAGACAACCAATTTTCTTTAAAAAAAGCAGTTTTTATACAAATTTGACTGGTATATAAAGCTTTTAACTGGTATGTTGGTATACTCAATTGTCACTAGCTGTTTTAAACTTAAGAGAGTCAAACAAATCCCTGGTTTTCTTCATTTTAAACAGGTTTATTGGTTTTTTGTGGTCAATAGCTTGGTCAGACTGGTTTAGACCGTCTTGGATAAGCGAACTAGGGTTATTTACACCCCCATTTTTTCTAAAAATCATTATTTTAAACTGGTATTTTTGCCTTTTTTTGTCATTGGCGTTTTCCAAACTGCTTTATATAGTCAATCAACTAATAAACCACCAATGGACCACCAATTTTCCATTATATATGATGCTGTTATAAACTAGCATGTTGTTTTTCGTGATAATTAGCTCGTTCAGACTACTCAGTTGGTAAACCATTTGTAGTAACCTGGTTCCTCCTAGAACAAATGTATTTAAAATGACAAATGTTGAATTTGATGTTCAAAATAGATGTTCAATTTAATGTAAAGATTATCTTCAAATGACATACATTCAGCAATATACAATTCGTGACATCTGGGAAGAATATCGCTCAAACATCTAGGCGAAGAAAACACAGTAGCAACATTTATGGGGGAGGAAAAAAAACAACATTGGATTTACACAAATGAATTTCAAATTGTAGAATCTCTCTCGTTCATAGTTTGACTTTTTACCAATGAATGAAATACTTACAGGGCACTTTTATAAACAGGCGCAATAAAACGTTAAGTTACAGTATATCCTCTGAATGCTTAAATAGTCCAAAATCAGACAAACAGACACACACACACACATACGCACAAAGGACAGCTAAAGTCTAGCGGGCCGGTTGGCGGTTCCTCTGCCAGGCGTACTGGTCTGTACACTGAAATCTGTAGCGCAGAAACCTCACGCGCGGCTTCATGTGGAAATCAGCAGGAATCTTCCAGTTCCACATTTTCTGCACCTTTCAGAAAGCGCACACTTCAGTTCATTCTGCTCATTAATAGCACACAGTTCTACTAAAATCGTTCAGACAGCATTTTGTGTTACTTAGTACGCTTATATAGTTGTTTCTTTAAGTCTCTTTGGTCTAAAACTAAATGAAAGAAAGGAAATATTCATATCGTTTATATGAACTGCTCTTCACTTTTCATTTAGTTCAAATGAAACATTTCCTGTCATTTTCAGGATCATTATCCCAGTTCTCAAGGCCACACGATGCTTCAGAAATCACTCTGATATGAATATTTTATAATATGAATATTTATATTTATGAATATTTTATATTCATATAAGAGCGTTTCTTTTGATGGAATTTATTATAGAGAGCAAAACTGATAACTGATAACACTTCATATTTTGAGGCCAATAACGGATATACAAGCAAAAAATAAAAAAATAAAAATAAATAAATATATATATATATATATTTTTTTTTATGCAGATATTTATTTCTTTTACATAATTTAAATATAGATATTGTTCTGAGACTAATTACAAAAGGCGAACAAATACATTGATTTTATTAGAAAACGTCAAGATCTTTTTTTTTTTTTTTCCAAAATTATTAATAAACTGCAGTTCTGAAGTGGAAAAATAATGCATAATGATCATTTCTTTTCTTATTGGGGAGACATTATTTCAAAAATAAACATTTATTAGCCGATACCGATATATTGTGCATCACTAGATTTAATAAATATTTCCTGAATAAAATAAATATATACAAAATAAACCTTAGCAATCCTAAACTTGGGAACAGTAGTATATCTTTAGGAAAAATCAGTTTTTTTATTGGGGAAATAATACTAAAACATAAACATTTATTAGCCGATACCGAGATATTTTGCATCACTAGATTTAATAAATATTTGCTGAATAAAATAAATATATACAAAATAAACCTTAGCAATCCTAAACTTGGGAACAGTAGTATATCTTTAGGAAAAATCTGATTTTTTTTATTAGGGAAAAATAAAAAATAAGTATTTGCTAGCCAATACCGATATACTGTGCATGACTAAACTTAAAAAGAATAAAAATAAACCTTAAAAATCCTAAACTTTTAAAAAATAGTAAATCTTTAATAAAAATCTAATTTTCTTCCCGAGGAGATAATATTAAAAAAATAAGCATTATCAGTGATACCGATATGGCCACCGATATATAGTGCATCACTAAATTTAATGTTTTTTTGCTTAATAAAATAAAGAAAAATAAATAAACCTTAGCAGTCGTAAACCTTTAAACATTAGTATATCTTTAAGAAAAAAGTGGTTTTCTTATTGGGGAGATAATATTAAAAAAATGCATTATCAGTGATACCGATATAGCCACCGATATATTGTGCATCACTAAACTGAATGATTTATTTTCTGAACAGTAGTATATCTCTAAGAAACATCTGATTTTCTTATGGAGGAAATAATATTTTAAAACATTTTTTAAATGCATTTATTCAATGAATATAATAATAATAATAATAATAATAATAATAATAATAATAATAAAAATAATAATAATAATTAAAAAACCTTAGCAATCCCAAACTTTTGAAAAGTAGTATATCTTTAAGAAAAATCTGATTTTCTTATTAGGGAAATAATATAAAAATAAGCATCTATCAGCCAATATGGCCACCGATATATTGTGCATCACTAAACTGAATGATTTATTTTCTGAACAGTATATCTTTAAGAAAAATCTGATTTTCTTATAGAGGAAATAATATTTTAAAACATTTTTTAAATCCTTTTATCAGCCAATATGGCCACCGCTATATTGTGCATCACTAAATTCAATGAATATTATAATAATAAAAAAAAACCTTAGCAATGCCAAACTTTTGAAAAGTAGTATATTTTAAGAAAATCTGATTTTCTTATTAGGGAAATAATATTTAAAAATAAGCATCTATCAGCCGATATGGCCACCGATATATTATGCATCACTAAATTGAATGGTTTCTTTTCTGAACCGTAGTATATCTCTAACAAAAATCCTGATATTTCTGAGATGCTTTGGTGTGTTTGTTCTGCATCTGCCTCGTGATTGTTCATATTGTAGAGAGATGGAGAACCTCAGACCCACCTTCAGGACCCTGACCAGATGTGTGGTACTGTTCACCTGCTGATACTGGACAGAACAAGCAAAACAGACAAAACAGAAGAGCTCTTGAGCATCTGTTCAGCAGCATATAACACTCTTCTTGTGGAGTTTGTTGTGTGTGCGTGCGTGCGTGCGTGTATTTTAATGAAACAAATCGTACATATCAAGCCTTTAACAGGTTTTGGGTTTTAGAGAACATTGCTGGCTGGTTGTTTGGACACCAATAAACAAAGATCTGGGATTAAGATAGTAATCTGGCAATATGATTGACTGACATGTAAGTGGAGGTGAAAGTGACTGTGATTGGCTGAAGTGAAGCGTGTGTGAACTCTAATGAAGCTTACCAGCTGGCTGTGTCTGCTCCGTAGCACCAGGCTGGCCTGTTCGAGGAGAACAACACATGTGACTTTTGGACATACAGTTGAAGTCAAAATTATTATCCCTGTGAATTTTTTCTTTTTCCTTTTCAAATATTTCCCAAACCATGATTAACAGAGCAATGAATTTCTCACAGTATTTCCTACAATATTTTGTCTTCTGGAGAAAGTCTTATTTGTTTTATTTCGGCTAGAAGAAAAGCAGTTTTTAATTTTTTAAGCCATTTTAAGGTCAATAATATTAGCCCCCTTAAGCAATATATATTTTTCAGTTGTCTACAGAACAAACCACCGTTATACAATGACTTGCCTAATGAACCTAGTAAAGCCTTTAAATGTCACTTTAAGCTGAATACTAGTATCTTGAAAAGTATCTAATAGTAAAATATGACGTGCTGTCATCATGGCAAAGATAAAAGAAATGAGTTATTAAAACTATTATGTTTAGAAATGTGTCTTCTTTTCTGTTAAACAGACATTGGGGGGGAAATATACAGGGGGGCTAATAATTCAGGAGGCCTAATAATTATATTCATGTCAAAACTACTGATTTGATCAATTTGGCCTGTTGGCTTAAGGCAGATAAAGCAGTTTTTGAGATATAATGGTCATGCAGTAAGAATTTATTTTGTATCCAACCTGACACAGTTTTTTTGGATATTCTAATATAATGGACGCCCTCCCTTTAACTCAACAGCAAGCATGATTGCAGCCAAAAAGAGGATTCTGCTTAATAGGAAATCTCCAAAGACTCTGTGTTATCAAAGGTGGCTGAAGTAAATGCTTGTCATTCAAGTGGAACAGCTACGTCTTGAATCTCTTGGGAATCTAGCTGTTTTTGAAGCTATTTGTTTAAACATACAATTTTGGTGTTTTCTTCTTCAAGTTGAACACCAAACCTGTCCCTAACCCTACGCGTATTCCACCTCAAGAGCACCACAAGTGTTCTGCAATACATTATGAACAATGTAAGTACTATGTATTTATATTTTGATGCAAGTACGTAGTAGTTAAGGTCACTTAATATGAAGTGGGACCATAAAAATTGGGTGAAAAAGCAACTGTATTTTACCCTGATAGTGTGTTTTCACCCACCTGTGCCCATGGCATCGGTCTGTGAGGAACCCGCTGTGAATGGACCCCCTGTGACTGCAGAAAAGTTTAATTTTTAACTTTGAATGTCAACTTTTTAAACCTTTTCTGCTTTGTAAGCGATCCCTTGCAAAAATTGACCTTGGTAATCATAGTTTCCACCAGTATACTATATATCATCCCACTATATTATCATGTAGAGTCCCCTTTAAGCTGGCTTTCAGAACATGTCCGTCATTCTGACTGCAGAAACTACGTTTACCATGGTATATTTTTATAAGGGCAGCTCACCTGCGCAGTAAGTCCAGCTGACGAGACAGAGGGTTTTAAACCTGATTTACCTGGTAAGTCTGTCTGAACCATGATACTATGTGTCTCTGAGGCATCTGAAAGTTTGACAAGAACAGTGAAATACCAAAATATCATACACACATCATACATGTCACGATGGATAGAACGATCGATATACAGGGAAACGTTCTTCTAACATTAATATAACGCGAAAGAAATGTTCTATATAGAAATGCTTTTTAAATAACGTTCTGAGAATATTAATATAACATGAGAATGAAACGTTGTGAAAACATAAACAAAAAGATGATATTAATACATCTAAAAACCATCTACGTCTAAAAAAAAAGGATGATTCGATTGTTCAAAGAAATGTTATTTAAATTAATGCGATAGATGGATAGATAGATAGATAGATAGATAGATAGATAGATAGATAGATAGAT
>CAIGQW010054307.1:639011-657180 GCA_903798125.1 Danio choprae
GTGAGGCGATCGTGCTACCCACTGCGCCACCGTGAGGCATAAATAATGCATTTGATGCCAATTTTATCCAGTAATATATAAATCCCTCACTACATCTGTCATGAATTATATTGCCTAAAGGTGTAAAAATGAACACAGTCCACTCAAATGGTCATACGACACATTGCAGGATGTTTACTAATGCATTGCATATAAAGACTTCAAGCACAGTGTTATAGACTTTTCATTATTAAGGGGGCTTCTGATCATATGTGCATAAAACGTAAACATAAACAATGATTGCATTAACATCAATGCTCTCTTACCAATAGAAATGGACACTGAATGGACGCCCCCTTCTGTGCCTGAAACACGTGAATTGAATTCTTTCAGATGTCATATTTCAGATATTTTACATTCTACTGTGTTTCTAAGTGTCATTACCAGGGACTTTAGATCCCGAACCTCCATTAGCACCCGCACCTCCAGCTCCTACGCCTACAAAAAAAAGTCAGGTTATACATTAATATTTACAAATCAAGCAAGGACACATTCACTTGATCAAAAGTGACTATAAAGACATTTATATTGTTACACCTGATTTCTGATATAATGATATTATTTAAAATGCAGTATTATTATTTCATATAACGCATCATGAATCATTCGAAATGTTTAGAGGTGTTTATTGCTAATGTTCTTGCCATGCAAGTATTAATGTTTAACTTTCACTTGTTATTGCTTTCTTTCATTCATTCATTCATTCATTCATTTGTTCATTCATTCATTCATTGATTCATTCATTTACTGATTGATTCATTCAATTATTTGTTCATTCATTCGTTTGTTGATTAATTCATTTATTGATTGATTGATTCATTCATTTGTTCATGAATTCGTTCATTTTTCATTGATTGACTGATTCATTCATTAACTCGCTCATTTGTTCACTCACTCACTCACTCATTAATTTGTTCATTCATTCATTCATTAGTTTGTTTATTCATTTATTGATTCATTCACTCATTTGTTTATTCATTCACTTATTCATTTGTTCGTTTATTCATTCAAGTGTTCATTGATTTATTCATTCATTTACTGACTCTTTGTCACTCATTTGTTAGTTCATCCATTCACTTGTTCATTAATACATTCGTTTATTTGTTAAGTCATTTGTTTATTGATTGATTTATACATTTACTGATCCGTTTGTTACTTCATTTATTAATTTGTTCATTAATTAGATTGTTCATTTGTTTATTAATTCAATCATTGATTCATTCACTCATTTGTTCATTCACTCACTCATTCATTTGTTTATTCATTCATCAATACCTTTGTTTATTCATTGATTCAATGGTTGATTTAATCATTCATTCACCTATTTGTTTATTCACTCCCTCATTCATTTGTTTGTTCATTCATTCATTCAATTGTTCATTGATCGATTCATGAATTTACTCAACCTCTCATTGGTTCATTCATTCACTCATTCATTCATTTGTTAGTTCATTCATTTATTTGTTAATCAACTCATTAATACATTTGTTCATTTCTTTATTCATTCGTTCATTGATTGATTTATTCACTCACTCATTTTTTCATTCATTCACTCATTCATTCATTTGTTAAATCATTTCTTCATTCATAGATTTGTTTATTTGTTTATTCATTGATTGATTGATCCACTCACTCACTCATTTGTTAGTTCATTCATTTGTTTATTAATACATTTGTCCATTCGTTGATTGATTGATTCACTCACTCATTTGTTTGTTCACTCACTCATTCAACCATTTGTTAGTTAATTCATTTGTTCATTAATACATGTGTTCATTCGTTGATTGATTCACTCACTCATTCTCTCACTCATTCATTCATTTGTTAGTTCATTCATTCGTTCATTAATACATTTGTCCATTTTTTCATTGATTCATTCACTCATTCATTCACACATTCATCAAGTACCTGGAGGAGCTATCTCAGATTTGGACCCATCTTGTCCATCGTAACTTGCATCTGTAAGTGAAATAAATACAGCCATTAGGCAAGAAAATGTGTTAGAGGAAAAAAGAAAGTCCTGTTTTTCACAGGTGAATCCAGTACCTTGAGAACTTGAGCCAGATGAATGTGAATACCCGTCTCTACCGTTACCTCCTGTAAAAAAAACAACACATGAGCACTACTGAGGGCCCTTTCTTTATACAGTAATAAAACCCTGACACCTGTCTTAACACTAACAGTAATCCAATATCACAGCCAGGGCTTAATTACACAACAAAACCTTATTCGCTGCCCACATTATAAGTATTTTCTGAATTAAATACTTGCTTGTATTGATTTTGTATTGCCGATTTTAGAAATAGTGCCAGTTTTATTGTAATATATCACACATTTCATTTAGAAAACTATTGTAAAGGGAAGATGTCGTCTAACTTTTAAATAATTGTTACATTTTCAGCCAATGCTCAAACGTAGGACATTATTTAAAGGGGTAGTTCACTCTGTTCATTTATTCACATTACCACAATGGGGTTTAATGAAGCCAAACGATTTGGGCTGTGCATTAAAAAGAACATTAGTTATAGCATTACTTCATATTGCTTCTCTTCATAAGACCGCAATATTTCATCTGGAGTCATGAATGAAACCCACGTGAACACAGGGAGAACATGCAAACTCCACACAGAAATGCCAACTGATCCAGCCGAGGCTCGAACCAGCGACCTTCTTGCTGTGAGGCGATTGTGCTACCCACTGCGCCACCGCGTCACTAACTTGTTTCAAACCTTTTAAAAGTTTTTTTACCTTCTGTTGAACACAAAAGAAGATATTTTGAAGAATGCTAGAAACCTGTAACCACTGACTTCCATAGTTTTTGTCTTTCCTACTATGGAAGTCAATGGTTACCAGTTTTCTGCATTATTCGAATATCTTTTTTTGTTTGACATAAAAAAAAAACTGGTTTGAAACCACTTAACGGAGAGTAAATAGTGAGTAAAAACAGAAGATTCTCTTATCATTTACTCACCCTTTACTTGTTTCAAACCTTTAAATGTTTTTATTATTCTGTTGAGCACAAAAGAAGATATTTTGAAGAATGCTAGAAACCTGTAACCATTGACTTCCATACTATTTGTTTTTAACATAACAAGAAACTCCTAAAGGTTTGAAACCACTTAACGGAGAGTAAATAGTGAGTAAAAAAAAAAGATTCTCTTATTATTTGCTCACCCCTTTACTTGTTTCAAAACTTTATACGTTTTTTTTTACCTTCTGTTAAAGACAAAAGAAGATATTTTGAAGAAAGTTGAAAACCTGTAACTATTGACTTCCATAGTATTTGTTTTTCCTACTATGGAAGTCAATGGTTACTGGTTTTCAGCAGTCTTCAAAATATCTCCTTTTGTGTTCAACAGATTAAAGAAACTCATAAAGGTTTGAAACCACTTAATGGAAAATAAATAGTAAGTAAAACAAAAGAAGATTCTCTTATTATTTGCTCACCCCTTTACTTGTTTCAAACCTTTAAGAGATGTTTTACCTTCTGTTGAACACAAAAGAAGATCTTTTGAAGAAAGCTAGAAACCTGTAACCACTGACTTACATAATATTAGTTTTTCCTACTTTGGAAGTCAATGGTTACCGGTTTTCAGCTTTCTTTGAAATATCTTCTTTTGTGTTCAACAGATGAAAGACACTCATAAAGGTTTGAGTAAATAATGATGAGTACATTTTTGGGTGAACTATCCCTTTAATTTGACAGTGAATGACATTTTAGTTTTAGTGTATCGCAAAATGTGCAATAGCCGTAATTTTTTTTGCGGTGTTATTATATTGTGACTGAAATGCGTGTTACCATTTGCTCCTCCTGAAGCTGTGGATGTGCTGCTTGATGCTGCAATGACAAAAACACTATTTCAGTATCACAAAAGAAAACACACACACACACACACACACATCTAGATTTGACCTCCTGATGTTGGGCCTATGTCCGTGTAGAGTATACTGTTGCGTTTTCTACACGGGGTCAGTGGGTGTTGCTTTTCTAAGGTGCGACTTGTGTGAAAGTTTTGCCCCTGACAGATCAGGTTCACACTTACAGACTTGGCCCGTTTGAGTGCCACCATTAAGTTTGTGACCTGGGAAACGAGAGCAAAAAGGTTTTGTCAAAAGATGTATTGGACTTCAGAAAGGCCTGAAAAGTGGCCATTGAGCTCTCAACAAATTCACCTTTCACCGTGAGAGGCTAATGCACACCGAAACACAACTTCGCGTTATCGAGTAGACTTTCCTTACCGTTTGGGGATTCGCCCGCGACGCCGCTGCCAGGAGTCAAACCTTGGAGGAAAAACAGCCCTTCAGGTTTAACAAATCAGCCCCGAAAAAACATCAACTCTTATTTTGCCATAGCAGAGTCATATTTAAGAGCTTTTAAAAGCAAAAATGTATTTAAAAGCTCTATTGTGACTATTTATGAGACTGATATTGTGATGCAGGTCTTACATTTAGTTTATAACAGTAAACGGTATTAAAAATTGCCCCCAGAAAACATCAACTCTCATTTCGCCATAGCAGAGTCACATTTAAGAGCTTTTAAAAGCACAAAATGTATTAAAAAGCTGTATTGTGACTACAAAGAGACCAATATTGTGATGCAGGTCTTACATTTAGTTTATAACAGTAAACGGTATTAAAAATTGCCCTTAAAAAACATCAACTCTCATTTCGCCATAGCAGAGTCACATTTAGGAGCTTTTAAAAGCAAAAATGTATTTAAAAGCTGTATTGTGACTACAAATGAGACCACTATTGTGATACAGATCTTACATTTCCTTTATAGTTGTATTAAAAACTCTTTATTTCTTTTACTTTATTTCACCATAGCAGTCAAATTTAAGAGCTTTTAAAAGCTAAAATGTATTTAAAAGCTGTATTGTGACTACAAATGAGACCACTATTGTGCTACAGGTCTTACATTTCATCTATAACCCTCATTTCGCCGTAGCGGACTTACTGCAGGTCTCACAAAGTCAGAAATATAATTTAATGAAAATAATGAGAAATAATATAATTGTCTTCTAATATTAGCATTTTTATCAGGCTCCTATGTCTTGATTCAGTCATTTCACTTTTATGGCAAAGATTAGGGTATTTTCATCGCTTTTAATATGAAATAACTGACCATAAACATAAGAGGTTGAGAAAAATGCTCATGAGTAATAATAATAATGATCATTTTTCTTTCTCTCTTTAGCATTGTTAAAATAGGCATTGTCTGTTGTATTGTTTTGATAGGTTTTGTTATTAATAATCAAAATTTTTATTAAAAAAATGCCCCAAAAAAACATCATTTTGCCATAGAGGAGTCAAATTTAAGACTTTTAAAAAGCAAAAATGTATTAACATTAAAACCTGTATTATGGCTACAAATGGTCTACAATTTCATTTATAGTGTATTAAAATACCAATTAATACCATTATAGATGAAATGTAAGGCCTGTATCACAATATTGGTATCAGTATTGAGTTCAGTCTCAATGTATGATTTTAAACCAAAGCATCATTGGGGGAGGAGCAAATTGTACTAAATTATTTATCCGGCAGCTAGCTCTCTGCAACTCCCACATGGCCGCCCACTGAAGCTAAGCAGGTCAGTACCTGGATGGGAGACCACATGGGAAAACTATGTTGCTGCCGGAAGGGGTGTTAGTGAGACCAGCAGGGGGCGCTTAACCTGCGGTCGGTGTGGGTCCTAACGCCCCATTATATTGATGGGGACTCTATACTGCTCAGTGAGCAGCGTCTTTCGGATGAGACGTTAAACCGAGGTCCTGAATCTCTGTGGTCATTAAAAATCCCAGTCCTTCAAAAAAGAGTAGGGGTTTAACCCGGACATCCTGGCCAAATTTGCCCACTGGCCTCTGTCCATCATGGCCTCCTAACCATCCCCATATCATAATTGGCTTCATCACTCTGTCTCCTTGCCACCAATCAGCTGGTGTGCGGTCTGGTGCAATATGGCTGCCGTCGCATCATCCAGGTGGATGCTGCACACTGCTGGTGGATGAGGAGATTCCCCCCAAAAAGTGTCCAGAAAAAAGTGTCCAGGTATATAAATGTAAGGAATTATTATTATTAAATTGTACAAATGAGATCTTACAAATGCATACTAATTATCCATTAAATCCAAAAGTTACAAATTGCCGTGAGATGGCGTTGGAGGTTCTTCAGGGTTTTTTGAATCTTGAAGGAACAACCATTCATATATTGTGTTCACAGGCTGTCTTTTTAAAGCTTGAAGTAATGTGACTTTCAGTTTTATTGTATGACGTTTTGCATTATACACGCAGATTACTTGCATATTCGAAATACAGCTTTTAAATGATTGGCCACCGAAAATAGGTTGTGCTATTTAATGGACCCTCTAATTTTGGGATACTCTTTCAAATCTGGAAGCATTAACAACTGATATCAAAATATATATCGCTATTGTTCAATATGGATAAGAATTCATCGAGATTGCATTTTTTGCCATATCGCCCAGCCCTAAACTGCAGAGTTGAATCTTCAACATCAAAAGTCAGCAGAGCAGGGATCAACATCCCATAATGCAATTCACAACCATAAATAAATGGAAAATATATATGGAAAATATATGGAAAATATACTGTCGCCTCACAGCAAGAAGGTTGCTGGTTTGAGCCTCATGTTCGCATGTTCTCCCCGTGTTGGCGTGGGTTTCCTCCGGGTGCTCCGGTTTCCCCCACAAGTCCAAAGACATGCAGTACAGGTGAATTGGGTAAGCTAAATTGTCCATAGTGTATGTGTGTGAATGAGTGTGTGTGAATGTTTCCCAGTGATGGGTTGCAGCTGGAAGGGCACCTGCTGCGTAAAACAAATGCTGGATAAGTTGGCGGTTCATTCCGCTGTGGCGACCCCAGATTAATAAAGGGACTAAGCCGAAATGAAAATGAATGAATGAAATATATGGAAACTATTCATTAACAGATTTGTTTTTACAGTTCATGCAATCCTAACTTTGTACTTTCGCCTGACTCTGCAGTGCAAATGAACGCATAAATGAATCAATTAATTGAGCTTATGTTTTTTGGGGTGAACTGTCTCTTTAAGACTTGTTTAAAATGATTGAAGATCTATTATAGATTAGGTAACACTGTGAAATAATGCTCCATGTTAGTTAATGTATTTATTTATATGTATTTAGTTAATGTCAGTTCGTCGGCGCAATAGCCTAGTGGTTAACGCACTGACATATGGTGCAGTAGCACTTCAGGGCGTCCCGAGTTCAAATCCCGGCTTGAGGACATTTCCCCTCCCTACCCCCTCTCTCTCTCCAACTTCGCTTCCTGTCTATAATACTGTCCTATCTACTTAATAAAGGCAAAAAGGCCAAAAATAAATCTTTAAAAAAAATAAATAAATAAATAATGTCAGTTCATGTTAACGCACAATGCATTAACCAATGTTAACAAGTGCAACTTTGTATTTATAACATTATCATTATTATTATTCGTTATAATGCATTAGTTAATATTGAACTATGATTAATATATGCTTTACAAGATTATTCATAATGCTAGTAAATACATTAACTAATGCACTATTATTCTAGGCAGCATGGTGGCGGAGTGGGTAGCGCTCTCGCCTCACAGCAAGAAGGTCGCTGGTTCGAGCCTCAGCTGGGTCAGTTGGCATTTCTGTGTGGAGTTTGCATGTTCTCCCTGTGTTGGCGTGGGTTTCCTCCGGGTGCTCCGGTTTCCCCCACAAGTCCAAAGACATGCAGTATAGGTGAATTGGGTAAGCTAAATTGTCCGTAGTGTATGTGTGTGAATCAGTGTGTATTTCTGCTGTGTAAAACATATGCTGGATAAGTTGGCGGTTCATTCCGTTGTGGCGACCCCAGATTAATAAAGGGACTAAACCGAAATGAAAATGAATGAATGAAATTGTCCGTAGTGTATGTGTGTGAATGAGTGTGTATGGATGTTTCCCAGTGATGGGTTGCAGCTGAAAGGGCATCCGCTGCGTAAAACATGCTGGATAAGTTGGCGGGTTATTCCGCTGTGGCGACCCCAGATTAATAAAGGGACTAAGCCGAAATGAAAATGAATGAATGAATTATTATTCTAAAGTGTTACCATAGACTACAATTATAGCAGACTTTTCATAAAGACTTTCCAAGAGCCTTTGTTTTCCATGCACCTGTTGTTTCGTCTTTCCACATTTATTAATAATCAAGCAATGCTGCTGATCTACCGTGGTGAAATCCCCACATACCTGATCCCTAAACCAGATTAAGCCCTGACTGACTTTGCTGCACCCAGTGAACTATTTCCCAGTCTTTTTTTTTTCTCTCTAAAGAGGATTAGCTTCACCTTACCCAAGCCTTTGGGTGCTGTGGTGGCCTGCTGAGATCCGGCTCCTTCAGGGAGAAAGAGGGACAAGAAACATATTATAACATTCACTCAGATCATTGCTTGCGGCTCAATCAAATCTATTCCGGCCAGGTGGAAGGACAAACACTCTTTTTACATGTGCTTAAGGGTCTTTGCGTCCGGCGTAAACCAGTTATATATATTTAATGGTGATTTTATCGTTTTTTTATGTGCTTTTTAGATATCATTTTAGTTTGGATTTTATGTAACAGTGACTTTACAATAAGGATGGAGCAGTTAATGCATTAACTTAGCTAAGATGAATTAAGAGTGAACAACACAACAAGAATGACTTCACCAGTTGATGAAACTCTACTTACTGGACATTATTAGTTGGAGTATACTACTGCCAACATAAATAAAGCAAGAAAACTGTCATATTTTGGTCAAATATGAAAGAGGCATGTGTGAATCCTGATTTTGTACTTGCTATTGCACTATTCGTGTTTGTGTTATACTTTCACTTTCTGCTGGGTGGATCACAGGCTTTGTTGTATTCATTCATTCATTCATTTTCTTTTCGGCTTAGTTCCTTTATTAATCTGGGGTCGCCACAGCGGAATGAACCGCCAACTTATCCAGCATATGTTTTACGCAGCGGATGCCCTTCCAGCTGCAATCCATCACTGGGAAACATCCATACACAACCATTCACACACATACACTACGGACAATTTAGCTTACCCAATTCACCTATAGTGCATGTGTTTGGACTTGTGGGGGTAACCGGAGCACCCGGAGGAAACCCACGCCAACACGGGGAGAACATGCAAACTCCACACAGAAACGTCAACTGACCCAGCCGAGGCTTGAACCAGCGACCTTCTTGCTGTGAGGCGAACGTGCTACCCACTGCGCTACTGTGAGGCCCTAATGCACATTATTAGTTATTATTATTCATTCATTCATTTTCTTTTCGGCTTAGTCCCCTCATCAATCCGGGCCCGCCACAGCGGAATGAACTGCCAACTTATCCAGCATATGTTTTACACAGCGGATGCCCTTCCAGCTGCAACCCATCTCTGGGTAACATCCACACACACTCATTCACACACATACACTACGGACAATTTAGCCTACCCAATTCACCTGTACCGCATGTCTTTGGACTGTGGGGGAAACCGGAGCACCCGGAGGAAACCCACGCAAACACGGGGAGAACATGCAAACTCCACACAGAAATGCCAACTGACCTAGCCGAGGTTCCAGCGACCTTCTTGCTGTGAGGCGATCGTGCTACTCACTGCGCCACCGTGCAGCCTAGTTAATATTAGTGTTTGTGAAAGTAAACATGAGCTAATTGAGCTGTTAATGTAAAGAAATGCATTAGAATATGAGTAAGTTAACATTATCAAAGAATATGTAATGCTTAACAGATGTGTTGTTCACTCTTCATGCATGTACACGAATGCATTGACTAACATCAACTAATTCAACCTTATTGGAAAGTGTTACAGGATTTGATGTATCTACATTGATACTGATTTATTATATTGAACGTTAAACACATGGTAAACGTTCAGCCCTTTTTGAATGCTGTCATTTATTTTACCAAACTGCTTGGAGCAGATAAGATGATTTTATTCAGCAAGAATGAAGTAAAACCATGTTGGGAAAGTATTTCGGATTAAATGCATCCCAGTATATACAATATTTATAGCAAATGTATTTGTAGCAATGATTTCTGAAGAGTCTAATGACACTCGTGATGCTAAAAATTCACCTTGTTTTACAGGAATAAATTATATATATTTTAATAGAAAACAGTTCAATATAATAGTATTCTGATCAATAAAATGCAGCCTTAAAGACTCAGCAATATTAAATAATATCTTATCAACCCCAAACGTTTTTTAATGGTAGTATTACCTTACAAAAAGTACTGTGGTACATGGTTTTAACAGATGATAAAATTATGACATTGTTAAATATTCCATGGTACTAAAATATAGCATAATCCAGAAATATATAATCTACTAAATCGACTAATCTAAATCCCATATTGATTATTGTGTACTCAAATGTACTTTAAATAACGTCATAATTTCCCCAACATATATACAAAAACATTCATTGTATGCTGCTTTGATATATGCTGTAACGCTTTATGATTATAAAACGTGGCACTTGAAATAAATAAAACCTTCGTCTCATAATCATACTATACAATAATACCATGGCCCTTTCCTGCAAGTGTAATTTCTGCTATAATTACGACAAAGCCCCAAATATTTAGAATAGCTCAAGCTTATTAAGAAGCCGATTGACTTTTAAAGCAAATTATGAGTGATTATGTGATTATTAAAGATGACTGAGGTTGTGAACCTGTCACCCACCCTTCATATGCTGACCTTTGGAGTCATCATCATCTGTAAAGAAAAGGGAAAATCGATAGAGTTTATAACAACCGCTCCTTTGTCTGGCCCTTCTTCTCCTCTTTCTGTCCCGAAAGCCTCAGATCTGCTGACTGTTATCAGAATAACCGTTTGCCATTCACTCATCTGCTAGTTAAAAGGCTCTTATTGTGTCTTAGAAACTTTGTTAAAAATGAGCTGATCAAGCAGAACAGATTTATAAAAAAGTTAAAAGAGATTTTAAGGTTGACTTTTATAACCGTTTATCATGAATGTTATTCTATTAAAGAGATAGTTTGCTCAAAAATGTTTTCATTTGCTATCGTTTATTCACTCTTCTCTTGTTATTTGAGTTGTTTGAACACAAAACACGATATTTTGACAAATGTTGGCACAAACTGAATTCCATAGTCATTTTTTTCCTACTATGGAAGTCAATAAGTGGCAACATTCTTCAAAATATCTTCTTTTGTGCTCAACAGGAGATAGAAACATCATATACATTTGAAACCAGTGAGGGGAGAGTAAATGATGAAGAAATGTTTTTTATTTTGTGGTGAACTATCCTTTTAAAGGGATAAAATATGTTTATATATATTTTAAGGGGTAGTTTGCTCAAAAGCATTAACTTGCTATAATTTAGTAACTCTTCAGTTTTAAAAAAAAATAGTTTCTGTGTTCTGTTGAACACAAAAGAAGATATTTTGAAAAATGCTGCCACCAATTGACTTCCATAGTAATTTTTTCCCTTCTATGGAAGTCAATGAGTGCCAGCATATTTTAAATTACCTTCTGTCCTCAAAAGAAGAAACATCATAAATGTTTAAAATCACACGAGAGAGAATAAATGACAAGATCATTTTAATCTTCACTCGTTCAAAACTTATTTGAGCACAAAAGATATTTTGAAAAATGCTGGCACCAATTGACTCCCATAGTAATTTGTTTCCTACTATGGAAGTCAATAAGTGCCAGCATTCTCCAAAATATCTTCTTATGTGCGTAACAGAAGACATCATAAATATTTGAAACCACATGAGAATAAACGACAAGATGATTTTCATTTTTGAGTGAACTATCCCTTTAAGGAGGTAATATATGTTTATATATGTTTTAAAGGATAGTTTGCTCAAAAAATTAAAACTTGTTATCCTTTATTCACTCTTCACTTGTTCAAAACCTATTTGAGTTTCTGTTTTCCGTTGAACACAAAAGATATTTTGAAAAATGCTGGCACCAATTGACTTCCATAGTAATATTTTTTCCAACTATGGAAGTCAATAAGTGCCAGCATTCTTCAAAATATCTTCTGTTGTGCTCAACAGAAGACAGAAACACCATAAATGTTTAAAACCACATGAGAGAGAATAAACAATAAGATGATTTTCATTTTTGAGTGAACTATCCCTTTAAGTTCTGTAAGTTTTGGGCTACTTGATGCGCTTTAACCGGATCTCATGTAAAAGATCTTCATCTCCTACCCTCTTCCTCCTCAGACAGCTCTTCTTCACCCTCTTCAGCCTCAAAGTCATTTTCCTCAGGCTCCTTATCTGAAAGAATGCAAGAGTTGATTTAGCGCTCTCTGTGAAAATACCGTGCGGGCGCTGTATGTTAAACATAAGAGAGTGTCATTACATACAGCCCCTCTGGGAGAAGAGCTCGTACCTTCAACAGGAGCCGCTGATACACTGGACACCAAAAACACAACTGCCACTGAAGCGATTACAAGATTTCTGTCAAAGCACAACGATAAGAGACTACAATGAGCAAACGGGAAGCGCAAGTACACCTAAAAAACAAAATACACCGCTGTTTTGGGTGAATCACAAGTTCAAGTATGCATTCTTTTAATATTATTTTAATAGAAAGTGAATTCATTGGATGTTTTTTTGAAAACACTAATTAATAACACATTAAAGTAGTATTTTTGGTTATATATTTTATATTATTTTATTATTTTTTAGATTATTTTACATTAATAATTAGAAACCACATCACTAAAAGAGACTCCAAAATTAAACTAAGCTCAAAAAAATGATCTTTGCTGTTTGTTCAAACTACTTACATAAATTTAGTTGGTTTTTTTTTATGGTGACAACTTAATTGTTTTAAGTTCAATCCACTTAAATTTGTACAAACTAATAAAATAACTTAATTCCTTCATGTCGTCCCAACACAAATCGATCCTGTGGAACCCAGCATTTGTTTTACAGTTGTAAAAATAAGTAAAATGCAGATTATTACAAACGTATTAGCAGCTTATTATCTTATTACGAACAAATGCTGTACTAAACACGCTTTAAATAGGCTAAAACGTGTGCTTGCGACATTAAAGTCATGGGTTTGATTCTTCGGGAATGCATTAATTGATTTATATACATTTAAATAGCTTTGAATAAACAATAAACGTTCAAATTCAATCACCGTAATATGCTTCCTGCTATATTTATTGATTATTAGCTATAAATCGCTTAATATTATCTCAATTTCAGAGTGCAAATCCAGGCTCGCCATCATCAGGAATAAATGAGATTTTAAAACACATACAAACAGAAAACACTCACTCTAAAATATGAAATATGAAACAAATATTATCAATCAAACAGGTACCGCTGTGGTATAAAATGTATAGCCTATATTTAAAAATACTAACAACAATTACTGACCCTTATCGTTTATTTGTGTTCCAAAAAGTGCTGTAATGCCATGGTTGTGTCAGACGACATTTTCATAAATAATAATAATAATAGTGAAATCAATATGAGAATAAAATCAGTTGCAATAAATCAAACATCACTGCCTTACCTTAACAGCATCTTTATGTTTCTATGTGTGCAGCAGACATAAAGCAACCAGCAAATGTGCTTTTGACTTCCTTATGCTTGACTGGGCAGCAAAATTCATTTTATACCCTTGCAGCCCCCCATCTTGTTAAGGGGCAGGACTCGAACTGCACCCACTCCAATCGAACCACAGACGAGAACTGATATCTTCGATCCATAGTTCATACTCAGATCTGCTATATACAATGCTAAAAATGAACGTTACGAATGTTTTAACAAAGTTTAATAAAAAGAAATTCAGGGAAAACTCTTAAAATATATATATATATATGTTGTTGTTTTGTTAAGAAATTGTGCTTTAAGTGATGCACTGATGGCTGTAAAAGCCTTTATTTTTCAGTAACTGTGAAATGAAAACTGATTACGTCAAAGATTTGATATTAAATGTGTGTATGTATGTTCTTGTGATGTTTTCTAAAAATACTTGTAAACAAATGTTTTTTATTTCGATTCATATTTTTATTTCTTATTTGTACAGTCAATGGGTGGCGCAGTGGGTAGCGCTTTCGCCTCACAGCAAGAAGGTCGCTGGTTCGAGCCTCGGCTGGGTCAGTTGGCGTTTCTGTGTGGAGTTTGCATGTTCTCCCCGTGTTGGTGTGGGTTTCCTCCGGGTGCTCCGGTTTCCCCCACAAGTCCAAAGACATGCAGTATAGGTGAATTGGGTGAGCTAAATTATCCGTAGTGTATGTGTGTGAATGGAAGTGTATGGGTGTTTCCCAGTGATGGGTTGCGGCTGGAAGGGCATCCGCTGCGTAAAACATATGTTGGATAAGTTGGCGGTTCATTCCACTGTGGCGACCCCAGATTAATAAAGGGACTAAGCCGAAAAGATAATGAATGAATGTACAGTCTATATTTGTATATATAATTCATATTTTTTATGGTTTACTTTATTTTCCACTGATGTCTTTCTTATTTGTATGCTGATTTGCACTGCATATACGTATGTACCCTGAGCTCCTGAAACAAAATCCACTCTACAAAATGCTGGGTTCCAGACAATCGATTTAGGTTGGGACAATGTGAATGAATTAAAATAACTGATTCGTTTTTACAAATGTAAGTGGATTAAACATAAAAAATTAAGTTGTCCCAAAGAAACTTAAGAATTGTGTTGGTTCAGCACATTTTAATCCTCAGGTCGTGTAGTTTGAACAAACAGGAAACTTCGGATCTGAAAAAATCTAAATCTGAAATGTATAAATTCATTCATTCATTTTCTTTTCGGCTTAGTCCCTTTATTATTCTGGGGTCGCCACAGCGGAATGAACTGCCAACTTATCCAGCACATGTTTTATGCAGCGGATGCCCTTCCAGCTGCAATCCATCACTGGGAAACACCCATACACTCTCATTCACACTCATACACTATGACCAATTTAGCTTACCTAATTCACCTATAGTGCATGTCTTTGGACTGTGGGGGAGCACCCGGAGGAAACCCACACGAACACAGGGAGAACATGCAAACTCCACACAGAAGTGCCAACTGACCCAGCCGATGCTCGAACCAGCGACCTTCTTGCTGTGAGGCGATCCTGACTGTTACCCTCTATAGTTATCATTCAGCTCTTCTGTTTGATTACAAAACTTTAATTTAATCCCCATTGTTCATAAGAGAACCCTTACATGTTTCCATTCAAACCTTCTTCTCCATCATAGGACCCTTCGCTAAGCTATCATTTGAAATTTCCGTTCGGTCACAGAAACTTCTATTGTCATTTACATCATAGGAAGCACTATTTTGTCATTTCCAAACAATCTGTTCTATCATTTCATTTTTGTGTTGTCATTTAGCCAGCACAGGACCTTCATACTGTATAATAAACCTTTTTCATAGACTGTAAATAAATCAAAGTGTGTGTATTTACGTCATCTTTTCGAAGAGGTGTGTGTTCAGTAAGGCAGCTCAGCCAGTGGAGGGCACAGCAGCCTGCAGAACAGCAGACACAGAAACTCACGCAGGAAGTTAGAGCTTTTGTCATTATTGCGCTTCCTCCAAACTGAGAGAACACAAAAGAAGATATTTTGAAGAATGTTGGAAAGTTTAGAACCACTTGGAGGTTTTAGGATGGTTCTTCTATGCTTATTTTAAAAGTTACGCATTGCAGAAAACTATTAGCGCTGATTTATCGGCATTTATTTGATTTCATTAACAATGCAGTTCAAACGTTTGTCATATTTTGGAGACAAATATACAGCAAAAAGAGCAATAACTTTAAAAAATCTAAATATCTTTTACTATATTACTATATATCTCATTCCTGTGATTAGATCATCTCACTTGATCTTTGAGAAATCATACCTATATGCTTATTTTTAAATACCTATTCACGAAAATAATCATGGAAAAAGGTTTCTACAACAATACTCGCTCTCTTTTATGCTAGTAAATGTAAATATATGAATATTATTTGTAAATATATGCTAATTTTGTAAATCATGGTAAATTTTTATCTTCACAAGGTAAAATTCTGTAATTAGTTAAAAAAAATTGTGTCAGTGTTGTTGTTGTTGTTGTTGTTTTGTGTCAAATATATAAATGTGACTAACAATACTAGAATATTACTGTTAGTAGCCCATAACAAAGACAGACATATCAATACATAGTATCAATTTATGACAGATTTAGCATAAAAACACTTGCTAAAATCACTGAAGCTTTAAATCTGAAGAAAACATCTCTTACTTACATCGTTTCAGTTCTTTGTCGTTTACGATTAATTCACGATATGAATTCAACCCAAACACCGATGTTCTCAGCGCTAAATAATCTAACGTCTCTGATTGGCTACTGGGTTTATGAACTCAACAGAAACGAATGGGATTGGTTAAAAGGCTCAGCGCTACAAAAAATACGTATTAAAAGATTCTCTGATGCAACTGAATGTAACGCTGAGAAATGAAACTTTGAATTCAAGTTCACATTTTATTAACAACTTAATTTTAGTTTTATGTTCATTTTGTTGCCATTTTTGCCAGAACCTTGTTAATTTCCTGCCCTGAAGAAAACTAATCTGGTTGCTGTGATTCAAACGGTATATTTAATAAATTTTAATAGAAAATGTACAAAAAAACAAACTAAAAACACCATAAAAATATGGACAGTTGGGTTAAAAAAAAAAAATTAACCCAACATACAGTGAATCCTTAAAATGTAGTGTACTAATGGTTAAATGTGATGGTTTGTAATAATTTAATGGTATTTATAGTGGAATATTTATTGGTTTTTTTTTTATGAAAGACTGGGTAAGCCAAGAAAATATGAATAGCTCATAATAGATTAAATGAATTAGCATGGTCCATTGTTGTATACTGGCGTATCTGTATGTTAAGCTGCTGCTCTGCCAGAGCAGGATCTGAATAGCTGGCAGTGCCCAGGAAGATTGCATTCCTCTCAGCCTTGCCAGTTCACATCAAGCTGATCTACAATGTAAGGAACACCAGCAGGCCTTGAAGCCCGGCTCCCGATAAACTCCTCAGAGGAGCTCAGTGGACGTGTGTCGCTGCAAAGCTAATGAGCTCCAGAGCTACACAAGCTTTCTTTGTTGTATTGTGAAAGGTGAGCTATGAGTGTGTGTATTTTGATTGATCTGTGCTATTGTGTTACAGTGATACCGGCTGTTTTAAAATTAGGGAAGCTACATAAAGTAAAACATGTTAGCTTACATAACTGACTAGCAAGCTAACTTTTCATTTTGTCTAGCAAGCTAACTTTTGTTTTGGGAAGCTATAGCTAAGTCATCATTTTGTGTAGCAATGGCTAACTTTTTCAGCTTGTCTAGCAAGCTAACTTTTCGTTTTGTGTAGCTAGCTAGCTTATCATTTTGTCTAGCTATAGCTAACTTTTTATTTTTGTCTAGCCAGCTAACTTTTCATTTTGTCATGGTGAAATGTTTAGCCCCATTTGCTATTTAAAGATAAGATTGTAAGAGATAGTTAACCTAAAAATTAAAATGCTGCCATCATTTACTAACCCTTGACTTGTTGGAATGTTGGAAACCTGTAATCATTGACATCCATATGAAATAAAAATACTGTTACAGGTTTCTAACATTCTTCAAAATATTAGGTTTTGTGTTGGAAACTGTATCCCTTTACATTCACACAAATATAAAAGTCAATAGTTTTCCAACATTCTTCAAAATATCTTCTTCTGTTTTCAACAGAACAAAACTCATGTGGACAGTGACGGGATTTTCAGTTTTGGGTGAACGACGCCTTTAAATCTGTGGTTTTCAACTCAACCAGAAATATTTTTCCGTCACGATAAATTAAAATAAATCATTTTTTAAAATTTAAAACTGAATGTTTTATATAATGTTCATTTTTCACTTCTGTTTTTACATTTACTGATCTTTATTTTTTATTGTTGTTTTATACTGTTTCCTGCACTAAAATTGCACATTGTTGGGTCTATTAAACTGAATGACATGTGCAGAATTTTCATAATTTCAGTCCCTTGTAAATAGAAATAAAAATAAATTCATTTTTGTAAAAACAACAACAACAAATAAAATAAATAAATAAACAA
>CAIGQW010054307.1:660180-670328 GCA_903798125.1 Danio choprae
TGGAGCAGGGTTGGAACTAAACTGTGCAGAGCTGCGGCCCTCCAGGAACTGGAATTGACACCTGTGGTTTAAAGCATGCCCTCATTTATTTGTGTGTTTAATATGTTGAAACTGCAAACTATCTCTTGTCTAGATTAACACAGCAAAAACTGGGGAGTTGAAATTTCGATGTTAAATCTTTCTGAGTTAATTTCAACTCTCAAAATGTAATTTTAACACACATAATGTAGAATCGTGTCAAGTGTTGGAGTCATTTAAAAGAGTCGATTATCAGAGTTGCTTTAACTCCTACGAGGAGTTATGATGATACTCCGCCCGAGCACTCAGCCCCCCCACACATTTCAAGTTAGTCTGTCTCTGAGAGAAATGGTTAACAGCATGGTGTAGTTTTTGGCAGTAAGTACATTTTAAGCTATTATATTTATTCAATTATGATATATGTATAACAGTTGTTTTAACACTTTTTGGGAGTCAAAAAAACAACTCTTCCTTTAGTGTTATATTTTTATGTATTTGTATAATGTTAATTTAACTCCAGAAAGTGTGGAACTCTGTGAGAGTTAATTCAACACTCGTCTTTTTGCTGTGTATGGGAATACGGAACAATGGCAATATTGGATTCGAATGCATTGCAAAACATGAATGACATTTGTAAATGGAGAAAAGGAAGAAAGTGAATGAATTAAAAAGAGCACCTCAGATGAAAACCGCCTTGATGTTTTTTCTTCTTTCTTACCTTCTGGGCCATCAGCATGGTTTGAGGTGATGGCTTTGGTCCAGCGGAAGGAGGGTCTCCAAAATCCTGGCGTGAGTTCAGCTCCAAACTTACATAACATTTGCAGGAATGTGCCAGAAGATAAGCGAGATCTGTAGGAACAGTTCAGAGTTACATGAAATATTATCTTGCATTGCAGAGTTTGAAATGATTCTAATGAATAGTTGAGGAAGGAGAGGGATAATCAGCTCCAAAATGCTAATCACAGAACATGTCTTTGCACAAGTTGAAGTACTTTATATGTCATAAACTTTGACTGGAACATGTTCATACACACAATCTACAATTACCATTGTTTCATTTTCCTTTGGCTTAGTCCCTTATTTATCAGGGGTCACCACCGCTTAATGAACCGCCAACGATTCCAGAATATGTTTTATGCAGCGGATACCCTTCCAACCACAACCCAGTACTGGGAAACACCCATACACTCATTCACACACACACACTCATACACTATGGACAATTTAGTTTATTCAATTCCCCTATAGCGCATGTGTTTGGACTGTGGGGGAAACCGGAGCACCCGGAGGAAACCCACGCCAACACGAGGAGAACATGCAAACTCCACACAGAAATGTCAACTAGCCCATTAATAATGTTTAATATGTATTAATTAGATTAAAAGCCTTTACTATTTTATTGGAAGTGCAGTGGCTGGTATGTAAATGTTTCTGTCTTGTCGCGTCACTTTTGGTGCAGACAGACAAATTGCTTGTCGCTGGAATCTTTTTGTGTCGCATGTCGTTAGGACACGATGTAATACTCACTACTCGAGTGCTTCTAGAAAGCTACTTCACTGTTAAAAAACAAAAACCTGACTCAACTTAGGGCGTCACGGTGGCGTAGTGGGTAGCACGATCGCCTCACATCAAGAAGATCGCTGGTTCGAACCTGGGCTGGGCTGGGTCAGTTGACATTTCTGTGTGGAGTTTGCATCTTCTCCGGGTGCTCCGGTTTCCCCCACAGTCCAAACACATGCGCTATAGGTGAATTGAGTAAGCTAAATTGGCCGTAGTGTATGTGTGTGATTGTAAGTGTGTATGAGTGTTTCCCAGTGATGGGTTGCAGCTGAAAGGGCATTCGCTGCGTAAAACACATGCTGGATAAGTTGGCGGTTCATTCCGCTGTGGCGACCCCAGATTAATAAAGGGACTAAGCCGAAAAGAAAATGAATGAATGACTCAACTTAAAATTGACTAAAATTTACATTTTTTTGAGTTGACTCAACTTTTAACCCAAGTACTGCACTGGACTCAATTCAACTCAAAAAGCTGTGCAGCAAGTTGAGTTGAGTAATACTTTATTGTCCTTTTCAGAAAATGTATCAACTCAAACACTCGATCAGCACATTTGTCTTAGACACATATAAAAAAAGAAAAACATGTAACATTTACCAACAACAATGAGATTTAAAAGACCTTCAAGGTAATTTACCATTTACAATGCTAATGGACACTGGTATAAATGACGTGTTTGTCGTGAAGAGAAGACGTGATGTCCTCTAGCGGTTACTTTTACACAAAGGAACTCTGTATCGCTTCCCCAATGGCAGTATACTTCATACATTGAACATAAAACGATGATTTGAGTCATTTGCTTTTACTTGTGACTTTCTAAAAGCTTCATAGGTCGACTGAAGTGATGTACACTCTCTTACACCCATCACTTTCATGGCCACTTGAACAAGACGTGCAAGTTGTGTTTTCGATTGAACTGAAAGACTGCGATACCAAGCCTGTCTACCATAGGTGCCTTACATTTTTACAGTGTTTTTACTCATACTTGGTGTTGTATTCACAGCAGATACTTTTACTCTACTTGCACTACGGTACTTTTACTTGAGCATGAACTTTCAGTACACTTTCAACCACTGAGTGTAAATCAGTGATGAATTGTATACAAAACGAAGCCTGTTTTTCTCTGATTTCGTAAAGTTCACATCCAGCAAAGCACCAGCGACATCGGCAGCGCCAGCGTTTCTCGAACCGGCCGGAGGTGTTTGTCTCCTGCCTCAGCAACAGAACCTGATCGCGCCGGCCGAACAGGAAGTGCTGCAGCGAGGACAACAGGAAGTGCCCTGGCTCCGTCGGCCAGGCTGCGGAGAATTCCAGGAAGTTATTGTACTGTGTGGAATGAGCAGAGGAATGCAGCATGTCTGCGGAGCGGCGAGAGCTCTGAGTCACCAGATAACAGCTCATTTCTTCATGCATGCTATGTGAACCAAGCCTCCATCATTGTTTACCTCAGTCAAAAAGACAATCATTTGTTGCTTGTTCAAACTGCTTATTTAAAATGAGCTGAAACAACACAATTCGTTGGGACAACTCAATTGTTTTACGTTCAATCCACTTAAATTTGTAAAAAAACAAATAAGTTTACTTAATTCCTACACATTGTCTCAACACAAATCGATTGTGTGGCATTGTTTACACACCACAACAGACTGAATCGCACTAAATCTGGCATAACTTCAACACTGCGACAAAAATGCTTCTCTTACTCAGAGCTTTTGTCTTGTTTCTGCACTGTGAACAACGCAGGGCTAAACAGTTCATTTAAGTTGTCCCAACAAAGATCGATTAGGTTAACTTGACAAATTTGAAGTGGATTGAACATGAAACAATTGAGTTGTCCCAAAAAAACGAATTGTGTTGTTTAAGCTCATTTTACATAAGTAAACAAGCAGCAAAATAATACTTGAGTGCAGTCCAAATATCGCAAAATTCTTAATCAAGAAGCATGTCCAGACAAGCAAAACATATTGTCTTGTTTTCAGAAATAATGAGTCAAATTTAAGTGAGTTTTTCCTTAAAACAAGCAAAATAATCTGCCAATGGAGTAATGCAAATAAGTGTGGTTCATTTATAAACTCATTTCGAGAGGATCACGTGCTTAGGATTGAACACTGCTGGCATCGCATCAGCTCCGTTTATTGCACCAATCAGACACACTATAAATAACCAGAGTTTTTCACTCCAGTCATCTTCGTCTTGAAGAATCCCCCCTTCCACCCCTACTCCTTCCTTTCTCCTGACTTGGCGGCACGGCGGCCCAGTGGCTAGCACTGTTGCCTCACAGCAAGAACACCACCGGTTTTGCCCCTCACCGGGCCGGTCGGCGTTTCTGTGCAGAGTTTGCATGTTCTCCCCGTGCTCGCGTGGGTTTTCCCCAGGCTTCCCGGTTTCCTCCCACCGTCCAAAGACATTCACCATAAGTAAATTGACTTCTCAAAAATAACATCTTAAGACATATCTCAAGCATGTTCACAGCAGGGGAGTTCTCGAGACCTACCTGACTTGATCATATAATGTTTTAC
Source organism: Danio choprae (assembly GCA_903798125.1). NCBI lineage: Eukaryota > Metazoa > Chordata > Actinopteri > Cypriniformes > Danionidae > Danio > Danio choprae. The sequence continues at coordinate 664,275 of CAIGQW010054307.1, forward strand.
AGTGCTTTACATTTTTCAAATTTAATTAAATGCACTTCATTAACAACTGATTGCTCAAAAAAAGATTCTGATATCAGAGAAATTGCAAATCAACACTGTAAAAAAAATGTCCCAACATGAATAGATTAAGTGAACTTAACAAATTAAAGTGGATTGAACATGAAACTATTAAGTTGTCCCAAAAAAATCTCAAGAATTGTGTTGTTTAAGCTCATTTTTAATGAGTAGTTTGAACAAGCAGCAAGGCAGCACGGTTGCTCGGTGGTTAGCACTGTCGCCTCACAGCAAGAAGGTCGCTGGTTCGAGTCCCGGCTGGGACAGTTTCTGTGTGGAGTTTGCATGTTCTCCCCGTGATGGCGTGGGTTTCCTCCGGGTGCTCCGGTTTCCCCCACAGTCCAAACACATGCACTATAGGTGAATTGGATTAACTAAATTGGCCGTGGTGTATGAGTGTGTTAATGCGAGTGTGTATGGGTGTTTCCCAGTACTGGGTTGCGGCCGGAAGGGCAGCCGCTGTGTAAAACATATGCCAAATTAGTTGGCGGTTCATTCCGCTGTGGCGACCCCTTATAAATAGCGGACTAAGACGAAGAAAAATGGATGAACAAGCAGCAAAAATCTTTTGAGTGAATGTCCTAAATATCACCTTTAAAAGCAAATCAATTAACTTTACAAACTGAAGTGGATTGAACATGAAACAATTAAGTTGTCCCAAAAAGATCTCAAGAATTGTGTTGTTTAAGCTCATTTTAAATAAGTAGTTTGAACAAGCAGCAAACACTTTTTTTGGAGTCAATGTCTTAAAAATCCTCTTAAAAGCATATACACAACACCTAACACGACTAAAGAAAACACTAGAAATGTAATCGGGCTCTTCTCGTTTCCTGATCTCTCCGTTTGTCAGGTTTCAGATCTCTAGTCAATGAGAGCTAGCAATGGATGTTTCCGGAAGAGTGGTCTGACAGTGGATCTGTGTAACGCGTGGACAGAGGTTCGCAGGCTGGAGGTCAGGGGTCAGAGGTCATAGGTCGAGCCTGATGGCTAAGCTTAAGCACAAAACACGGCTTTGACAGTGTGAGCGACACACTTTCTTCTGGCTGCCATGCAAAGCTTCAAAGCTCGTCAAAACAAACCTTTCCTCTGCTGGCTTTTACTGGATTAACATGAGAGATCTGGGAGAGCGCGGTGGTAAAGCAATTAAGCACTTCCTTTCCAGAGATGACTATTTCAAATCGCAAGTATCGTGTGGGGTGGAGAGTTAGCAGTTTTAGTTGAGAAGAAGTTTTGCTCGTGTTATGAATCAATTAAAATTAAATGAAATTAAAAATAAAATAATAAAAAATCATAAAAAGAAAAAAGAAAAGAAAAGAAAATAAATTGAACATTTTTATTAAGATAAATAATATAATAAAATAAATCAGTCATCAATAAATAAATAAATTAGAATAAGTTGTGCTCGTATTATGAACAAACTTTAATTAAATTAAATTAAAAATAATAAAAATACATAAAAATAAAACAAAATAAATTAAAAAAATAAAAATAAATAAATAAAATAATAAAATAAATCAATCATCAATACAACAAATAAATAAAGAATAAGTTGTGCTCATTTTATGAAAAAAAATGTAATTAAAAATAAAATAAAAAAAAACATATAAAAATAAAATAAAACAAAACAAAATAAATTAAAAGATTTATTTAACATGAATATAATAATAAAATAAAATCAATCGATCATCAATAAATAAATAAATAAATACATACATAAAATAAAAATGTCATTGAATTAAATAAAATAAATTTTTGGTATTTTAGTATCACTGACTATAACTACTATTATATGTTTAGTTAATATGTTGTGGTAGACAAAATTAGACACAAAACTAGTATAAATCTATAAATTGAATATATTGAATCTATTTTCCAAATCAACTTACTGTATGTTGATTCAATTCAGTTTATTAGCAATGTCAATGTCGCAATGCTTATCGGTTATGAAGCAAAATCTGAGGAAAAATTAATAAATGAAAGTGATATTTAGACATTTAGATGATCTCTTTTCAGTAATAAAAAGTGATTGTTTTTTCGTATTCTGGACATTTTTTACATTTTAAACATCCTTTTCTAACAAAACAGACATGAAATGAAACACTTCAGTGGTCAATATCAGAATTAATAGTTAATGTTATATGATATACCATTGAAGACTATGACAAAGTGTTTCACAAGTGGAAATCAAACCAGATAAAAACCAATTTAATTACAGCGAAAACCTATGAAGGATCTGATTCAGACCAACAAACACAAGCTTACAGAGAGACTAAAGCATCAACAGGAGGGTAGGATCAGGCGTGTGTGTGTGTGTGTGTGTGTGTGTGTGGTGTTGATGGAGTGTTTCAGTATGTGATCTCTCAGTGTGTTTGTTGCAGTAGTTTCCCTGTTAGCTCACACTCGGCGTGTGTGTTTCAGCGCTGAGGTTAATGACTCTGACCTGTGATGATTCCTCCTGTTTCTGCCATAATAAAGATCAGGATTTGTGAGCCTCTTCCTAAAACCACACAAACCACAGCAAAACAAGGGACAGAACATGGTGAACATGGTGAAAGTGATGAAGTCTGACTGATGGTCAACGGCACCTTTCCAAAACTATAATTGTGTAACTGACAATCAAACTAAGGTCTCATTTGTTGTATGCATTAGTGCTGCATTAACTGAAATATATACTTTAGAGCATTTTTCATCTTTGTTTTATTGTATTTATGTCCTTGAGAAAACAATAGAGAAAACAACATAGGAGCCAGAATAGAACCTTGAGGAACACCAGAGGAAAGAGGAGCTACAGAGAGAAAAAGTTGTGTCACTAAGATATGATCTGAAACAGCTCAAAGCACTTCCTTTGACAAATGTTTGTTTTGTTAAAAAAGGATTTTTTAAATGTTGGAAATTGGATTTATTACAGAATATTATGTGCTGATTTTTTCAGTTTTCTGTCTCTTAAATTTTTATTTATTTAAATTAATAAAATCGTATTAAAATCTAAATCTAAACATCTCTCTAATAAAAATCAAAAACAAATATATATATATATATATATATATATATATATATATATATATATATATTTTTTTTTTTTTTTTTTTTGTAGCCCAAGCATATTAATAAAATATAATGTTGAAAACACACTGTGGTCACAGTATGTTCCAATACAGATCCTAATAACACAAAACCTGAACACAAATAAGTATCATTTTAATGTTAGAATGTAGCTATAGAGTTAATGTTTTACCCTCTTTTTTCTCTCCTAATTTGTAGTAATTAAAAAACATTAAATAAAATCTATTTTATGTTTTGATCAAATGAGCACAATACATGATCTGGTGTCTGTAAACGTTCATTTACTACTGGACGGATTTCTGTATTTTCAGTTCTCTTTTGCGTGTGTTTGGCGCCCTCTTGCGTTTATTCATTTATCCTCTTACTTTTTAGTATTTTTTTCAATGTAGGGTACAATTATTGCTGCTTAATGTGTTTGTGGAATACATAAAATTTGATGAATATCTACAAAAAATGTATATGTAATTTAGTAAACTTAATATACTTAATATAATTAATATAATCCATTCTCCTTAATTATGCTAAATCAAAAAGAATAATATTTATACGGGCCTCACGGTGGCGCAGTGGGTAGCACGATCACCTCACAGCAAGAAGGTCGCCGGTTCGAGCCTCGGCTGGGCCAGTTGGCATTTCTGTGTGGAGTTTGCATGTTCTCCCTGTGTTTGCGTGGGTTTCCTCCGGGTGCTCCGGTTTCCCCCACAAGTCCAAAGACATGCAGTATAGGTGAATTGGGTAAGCTAAATTGTCCGTAGTGTATGTGTGTGAATGAATGAATGAATGAATGAGTGTGTGTATGAATGAGTATGAATGTTTCCCAGTGATATGTTGCAGCTGGAAGGTCATCCGCTGCGTAAAAACATATGCTGGATAAGTTGGTGGTTCATTCCGCTGTGGCGACCCCAGATTAATAAAGGGACTAAGCCGAAAAGAAAAAGAATGAATGAATGAATAATATTTATACGAAATGAATTTTTCAAATTGAAAACAGTTATAATATATATCACAATATTATGGATTTAGATCTACAAAAAAACGATGCTGCATTTGTAACCATACAATATACATTCTAATTTATTCAAATTTTTTTACCAATATAAGTTCAATATTATGCAAATAAAACTAGCAAATACTTAATCAAATTAGAAAAAAAAATATTACTGCTTATATCTACTATTTGTTTTTTGTTGGTGTATTTATTCTATTATTACAATTTATTAATAACATATTTGTGAATATTCTATCCACTATAAAACCTTCTGCAGACTCAAAAGAAAGCAGCTCAAAATGTTCAATGTCATCATTAGCTTCATCTAGGACAACCTGTATTTATGATAAACAGCAATAGATCAGATGCAATTCTGAGTGTCCCTCGCACAGGTGAGTGGGCTTGACAAACCACCTGTAGAAAACACACTCTTTCATCTCGCTGACACTTTAACCACATTTGCACCACAGTTACACCAAACTCCTCCCCTCCTAACTGTAGCATTTAATTCTCTGAGCACTAACCGTTTCTTTGTATAATCAGCACTTGTGTGTATTGCCTCTTCTTGTTGAATCGCTGAATGCCTCCTCAATTGTAAGTCTCTTTGGACAAAAGCGTCTGCTAAATGACTAAATGTAAATGTAGATGATCAGTCTGCTATGACTTTAACATGCAGCACTGGTTTGTTTCTGCTATCAGAAGACCAGCGTAAGTGAACAGATCTGAAGCAGCACCACGGACAGCTCCAGAAGACCACAGGACCACCAGTCGCAACTACTGCGGATTATACACTACATAGAACAAGAGGAGAAATCAATGCACCATTAAAGATCACATACTGTATTAAAAAAACTGGTTAATCAGCAAAAAGTATTCTGAGAATTAAAGGGGACCTATTATGCTTTTTACAACATGTAAAACAAGTCTCTGATATTTCTTGAGTGTGAAGTTTCATCTCAAAATACCACACAAATAATGTTTTATAACTCTTTGAAACTGACCCTCTTAGGCTTTGAACCACATTGTGGCGTTTTGGTGACTGTCGCTTTAAATTGAAAATGAATTGTGCCCTTTTCAAAAGAGGGCAGAGCTGCAAATGCCTATGAGTCAGCATAGCGGTAGATTCAAAAACAAGACTGAAGTTATCTCTGTGAAACACAGAAAATGTCAAAAGAAGTGGCTCAGATGAAGGCAGTCTGTTCATTTGTGCATCCATTTCTTTAACTTCTATGTAATGTAAAATTCAACAAATAAATGCTTTCAAATTCTGATTATGTACCCCTATATACAGTTCTGGAGAGCGCCAAATACATCCCAGGAGCTACGTTTTTTTCTAGTTTTTGTTTTCGCGAATCCACCAGAGGCCGCTGTGTATGGTTTTTCAGATCTCAAATTTCTCTTGCGAGTGCCATTCGCGCCTGCTGTTCTCTCATAAATCCACCAGAGGCCACTGTTGACTGACTGACTGACCGACGGACCAATGTCCCCACCCACCCCCTTCCCTAAACCTAACTGATAGTGTTTTCTAAAGCAATCCAGTTAAAAGAAAAGCCCTCACGGCAGCCTGATTTTTACCATGTTTTCAGATTTTACCATATTCTCACCCTGTTATTTACTTGTTTATTTTATTCTTTGCCTTTTGTTTTTGTCTTACCCGCTTTCTGGAACCGTTCCTCAACAGGGTCGAACCCCGTCGTCGTGGTCAACTCCTCTCTGCATCTCAAGTCCGCCAATGTACGCGGTGAGCCACTGGACAAACTGGTAACAGCAGAAAAGCCGTCCATACGGAGGAAAGTGGTCAGCTGGTAAGTGCTAAAAGGAACAGATGCAGTCAGCGTCATACATTTTAAAGACGGAATGCAGCCATACGTACCTCTGGCTACATAATTCGAGCTCATTTCTACAGAGAAAACTAAACTCTTCTGGATTTGCTTACTTCTAATGTCATG